>BKCH01000162.1:0-266231 GCA_008635985.1 Ficus erecta
AATGAAAGATTAGATACGATCGCCGATCAGAGAAGGAAATATAGTTTTGACACGGCGAGGGTGGTTAGAAAAGGCGATCAACGTCGGCGTAAGACTACCTCTTTTGTTGATGTAAGCAAAGTGTATGGTCGAGATGGAAAAGGAAAATTTGATTAGAAAGTTATTGACCGACGAGGATTTCAATAATTATGAAGATCGGAACACGTTTGAGATAATTTCGATTGTGGGGAAAGAGGGAATTGGTAAAACCACTCTCGCGCAACTTGTTTATAAGGATGACGCAGTTAAGAATCATTTTGTTAGAAGAATTTGGACATGTGCCGCTGATCCTTCTGACGAGACAGGAATTGCTAAGGCAATCATCGAAGCTGTCGACGGTAGAGCTGCCGATGTAGTTGCATTGGAATCTTTACTTCAACGAATCCACACGTCTATTGAAGGAAAGAGGTTTTTGCTCGTACTAGACGATGTGTGTACCGAGGGTGTGACGAAATTGGAAGCGTTGAAGGAAGTACTGAAGAATGGCGCGGAAGGAAGTAGGATTCTTGTGACAACCCGAAAGGAGGAAGTTGCGGTTATGATGAGAGGGAGGTAACATGATTTGCCTTGAGGATTTGCCTGTGGAAGTTGCTTGAGTTCCAAGCAGGTTGGTCCTTTATTGCTCCTTTCATTCAGCAATTAGTTAGCTTTTTTTTTTTTTTTTTTTTTGACATTTAACATAAATGATTTTATCACCATTTTACCTTGAAACAGGTCTGCCTAGCGTAGCTGAGAGTAAAGAGCAATACAAATGGGACACCCGTGGTATACTGCACACTAATAAAAGTGGGTCATATTAGCTCGACACCAATGGTACATGTACACGTGCCCCTGAACACTTTCCGTGAGGAAATGGTTGTTGTTCCGTAGATGATAGAAGGGATGATGATCAGGAAATGAGTTGGCATCAAATGTTGCTTCCGATCAGTTCTTTTTTTTTTTTTTTTTTTCTTTTTTCAGTTTTTTTTTATTTAAACCAACATAGTCTTAAAGATAAATCTATCTCAATGCAATATATTTATATATATATATATATATATTTTCCATTTACATTATCCTCTCTTAGTGACGGATTTAGAATATTCACTCAGTGTGACATAAATAATAAAAAATTGATAAGCTAAAATACTATAAAAATCTTGAAAATTTTATTCACGAGGCAACACACTATTAAAAGAGAGAAGATGAATAGAAGAAGAAAAAAAAATATTTTAGAAGTTGGAGCAAAATGAAAATAGAGAGATGGGAAGGGAAAAAAAAAAAAAAAAGAAGGAAACAAAAAATATAGAGACAAGAACAGTAAATGAATTAAATATTTTCACATACATTATAAATGGTGTGTAGAAGATGACTATCTTAGTTATTCTGCTAACCAAATAAAGCTCAAACACATGAAGTCCAAGAAGTGGGGGGCACAACACAAATAAAGCCCAAGATTACGTGGTGAGGGCAGAGCACAAATAAAGCCCAACATACGTAGTGGGAACACATCTTTAAAGATGCTTTACACAACCGCATATAATCTCAGCCTTTTCATCTTCTTAGTGGGGGCACGTACCCACACTGGCCATGTTGTGCGTCCGTGCCTTCTCTTTAACATTTTGATTTCTTTTATTGTATATATTTACAGCTCTAGTACGTATACGATATTCGGATTTGGTCATTAAATATGGTTCTTACGGATTGCAAATTTTTCTTTACGTGTATTGTTGGATTGGAAACTTGTTACGTATGCTACGGTCATATTTTGCAAGAGAAATGAAAAATCTCTAATTCGCCCCAAATTTACAGTATTCTTTGTTTACTTTAGGGGATGCATTTGAGGGCACGTAGGTGATTGAAATCTTTGTTTACGGTCATATTGAGGGCACGTAGCTTTCGTCTCTCAATGTCAGTATCGATCTAGTAGAATGCTTTTGTTGTTAGTGTTCTTTCCAATCTCTATGCATTTCATGCTCTACCGGAAATTCCTTTTGTCCCTACCATACTCCAGCTTGGTAGTATCCACTACCTGCCGGGGTTGTGCAATCGCTAGGCTCCTTGTGCTTTTACCTCACTCATATATAATGAGTAACTAAAATTAGAATATCTTTGATATTAAGAAAGGCAAGACAAATACAAAAATTAAGCGTCAATCGAGAAAAATGTATATATTTTTATATTGAATGTAATCTAATAATATAAAAATATAAAATTTTAAAATACATTGTATTCTTTTTAAGTAAAAACAAAATGCATGGTATAAAAGTGTAAATAATAAATAATCTTTCTTTTTAAGGGTAATTGGGCATTTTAAAGTCAAAATTAAGTATTGACCGAGATATAATATAAATTTGTATAAAAAATGTAATCTAATAATATATAAATATAATAGTTTAAAAATATGATATACTTTCTAAATAAATGCTAATCATAGGGTTCAAAAACATAAATAATCCGAGTTTCTTTTAAAAGAAAAGAAAAAAGAAAAAGAAAAAAACCTGGTTTTTCTTTAGCGAAAATTTTTACCCGGAAACATCTTGGCTAATGCAAATATAGCTTTTCTCGTTGGCCCTATGCTCTTGCTCTGACAAGGGAATTAATATAATATAGACACACACACACACACACTACATATAAGAGAACTATATATTTGGTTTGGATTTCATTACAATAACACACATTCATTTCCTTTGTTTTCCAATTCTAATCAGTCAAGTATACTACTAGTCCATTTGCTCTCGATCTTACCAACCAAGTTGCTATGGCACGACAACTGAAAAAATTAAATAAATAAATAAATAAAAGAAAAAGTTAGAAAAGGGAATACAAATCCTTTTAAACATACAAATTTTAATATCTTAAATGTTAAAGAGATTATTAGAGGAAATTTTATCATCTAGACAATTTATTTATTTATTTATTTTTTGTGAACAAGAAAGGATCAAGTGGTGACTCCATCATTTTCACGTTTTTCATTCTCACAATCAGAAATACTTTCCTAGATATGACAAAGTCAATTCATATATACTAGTTTCTCTCAGTCGTCCACACATGATCTATCCTTCATCACCAACCCAAGCATTAACAGCCAAAGTTGAAGTGGGGGCCTAAAATGGAGGTAATGAGACTCGAAACTGATGGACGAAGTGGAGATGCCTGATAAAAGAATCCAAACCGTTCTAGATAAAATAGTTATTTTAAATAAAGGGAAAATATGTGGTAGAGTTCATTTTATATATACTATCAGTATAGCTCATTTTTAAACCGTATTATATGATCAAACTGCTGAGATTTTACTTATGTATGATAATTATTATATCTTATCATATAGTAATATAGACTAAGAAATTTAAAAATAAATAAATGAAAAACCAACCGGGTCTTGGCTTGACGTGGGTAGGGGAGATCGGTGTTGTGGTCGGGAAGGGAGGGCTTGTCGTCAGGGGGGGGGGGGGGGGGGGGGGGGGGGGGGTTGCCGCGTGGTTTGGGCCTCTGGTTGACGTCGGGGGGGGGGTGGGGTCCTGGGTCATGCGGATCTAAAGCAAGGGGGTCCCGTCACCAGGGTCTAGGCTTTTCGAGGGGAGGAGCTTGGGTTGTGCTGATCTAGAACAGGTCGCCAGAGTCTGGACACATCGGGGGAGTCTGGCGATGACGACGGGGGGGAGGGGGGCGATTTCGCAAGCAAGTGGCTGTTTTTTGTGCGGGGGGCTCGTCGCCGGTTTCTGGAGAGGTTGCCGGTCGGGGATGAGGGTTTACACGGTCCATTCCCAGGGGAGAACCACAGGTTCGGGGCTAGTAGGTGCCCGAAGCTCGTTGGAGGCGAGGGACATGAGCGACGGTGGAAGGTCATCGAGGGAGGGGAGGTTCCGGTGAAATTGTTGGGGTTTTCTTCCTTCAAAAAGTTGTTTTTTTTTTTTTTTTTTTTTAGTCTGTGATTTTGCAAGCTAAGGTGCATTGTAATCATCATACACAAGTAAGATCTCAGTCATTAAAATACATCAAACGGTCTGTAAAATGAATTCTACCAATATGATATATAAAAGAGATTGTATTACAGTCTTTCTCTTACAGAAAATCTTTTCTTTTCTTGTCCTTACAGCCAAAGAAGAGGGATGATTTAAAATATAATTAAAATTTGATATGTTAACACATTCTCTAAATCAAGAATATATTCAAAAAATATCACAATTTTATTGTTGTTATTTTATTTTCGGTAAGTTCTCACATCAGTGATAGCTAGATATCATTATTGCTATATAATTAAAATAAAATAAAAATAAAATAAACTAGCAATGGAAATAGTTGCACCACTATTGGTAGTTGTACGTAGAATTTATTGGAGGAAGGAACCAGGTGGATGATATAATTGTTAATTGCAGCGAAATTACAAGGGGTCTTACATTTCAATTGAGACTTTTGATGTCTGATTAATGTTGTCCACGTTAAAGATAAGACCATCTCTAATCTGATCTATGTTAATTTATATTTAAATGCATAATATCATTTTTAATACTATTTATATTTTTTTTAACATTTTTAATTATATTTTATTTTATTTGGACTTGTAAGTGAATTATTATGATTTTCAAAGTTTAACCATAAATCTGGACATATTTTACATATGTGAGATCAATAGTAACAAAACCTCATTATACAACATGTAAAACTCAAAAATTAAGCAAATAACTTGTGTTTGTAAAGTAGACATCCTAAGATTTAAAATGAGTTATCATATGTTCAAAACAGATATGTGCATAATTTTTAAAAAATCACACATAATTATATTACAATCTAATAAACTGAGATTTTACTATAAGTTACTAAAAAAACGTCCACATTAAAGTTAGAAAACCCTTAAAACTTTAGAAAATAAATTATAAGAACAGAAACTAGATACCTTAAGCTTTCCAACAAGTCATCGAGGAATTATATACAAATTTAAATAAATCTTACAAGTGAAAAATCACATCGACAAAACGATTAAACATTAAAAATGTGACATAAGGGTAAGTCATAATATATGGACATGAAAATTGAGATGAAATGAATTGGTATTAGTGTATGATCAACTAAGTGTAGAAAATGCTAACTCTAAAAAGTAGAATCACAAGTTTTTAGATGAACTAAAACAAGTAAATTAGAGGATTATTATACATATACCAATAGACTATCTTAACCCAACTTAATGACTATAACTAATGGGATTTGATCTTACAAGCCCAATACTAAATAAAAGGCAACCCACTTAGGGGTATATACTTAGGTGACTCATTGTCACCAACGTGATATAGATTGATTAATTAATTGTGAAATAAAAAAAATAAACTAATTAAATATGGTAAAAGTAAAAGCATGTTTCAAGCTAGTCAAAACTTGTGCTACTTTCCTTCCAGCAAAGAGGCAAATATTTGTGTAGTTTCATAGCCGGGAATCCAAATCAAGCAAGAAAACATAAATGCAGAAAATAAAGCCAAGAAGAACAAAGTTTCTTGAATCTTATTGGACGATCAGATCCCAAGATTATCCAACTAGAGCTTCATCTTCAAATTATTGCAAGGTCTACATGTTTTGTTTTGACTATTCCTGATAGCCACATAAAATATATATATATATATATATATATTATGGTAGGACTTCCAATTTGTACTAGGTCAGAAGTGCTATTAAAATCATTGGATTAAAGCTGATTATGTTTAAAATAATTATGTGTCGTATGTTATAAATTTTTAAGATGAACACAATAAATCAAATCGTTAAAAAAAATACATCCATTTTTTTAATAATATTGCATGAATATCTATTTTTAAAGAAGCGAATATATTTAATACCTATTTTTCGTTTTTATCATAATTTGACAATATTTATCTTTTACACAAATTCATTTTTTTCTTTTTTCTTCTTTCTTTTTATTTTTTTTATTTTTTACGTTATCGTTGAATTTTTTGCTAATAAATGTGAATTAAGTTAATAAACCCAAATCAAAATCTCTCTCTCTTGAATTTGAAATGATTCTGAAATAACTCCATTTTAATTCCTTTTTTGTGGTATTCATTTTTCCATTCTTCACTGTTTGTGTTTTGTATTCCGGGTATGTCAAGAGCACTCATGCTTTTCTTTTTCTTTTCTTTTTCTTTTTTCTTTTTTTTTTCCAGTTATTGATTGAACATGACTTTTCTGATTCAGCATTTCACGATTATTTTCGTTCACATTTTGTGGTTCAAGATATTTTTTCTTGTTTTATATGTGATCGGAATATTTTCATTTTGATTATGAATAAAATTTTTTAACTTTATTTTCCCTCATTAGTATTTAAATTATTTTCCTTATTTTTTTTATCATTGTTGTATCTTTATCTTAATGACTCATTCTTTATTATAATGACTGCTTGTTAGTATGTTTTATGTTTTTTTATAAACATATTTTTTAAGTATGATTTGGTTTCTTAAAACTCTTTTTTTTTTTTTTGTTAGTATGATTTATGTTCTTTATCATAATTGTAACATTATTATGATAATATTTATTCTATTATTAGTGGTCTTGATTAATAGTTGATTTTTATAGTCTAAATGTGGTATGAAATTGTTTATTTTTTTAATGATAATTACTATATTATAATGATGTTTTTTTAAATTGTGGGATCTTTTTCTTTATGATAAGTATTCTATCATCATGATGTCTTTTATAGGCTTTAAAGAGTTTTCTATTTTTTACAATTTTAATTTTTTTTATATTCATTGTGAACTTTATCTTAATAAATCAAGATAAATGGTCTTTTTTTTTCTTTTATAAAAATTTGCTTATTTCTTTTTGATCAAATATCTAATAAAAATATTGTTTTTTGTATACTCTATCATATAACTATATCTAATGTGGTTTTTTTTCTTTATAATAAATCAAGTAAATTGTCATTTTTTTCTTTTATAAAAATTTGCTTAGTTGATTTTTTAAAGATTTTTTCTTTTCCTTTTTTTATCGATTATTTATTTGTTATTTTCGATTCTTAATTGAAGAATAATATGGACTTTATAAGTATCAATTTTAACATTAATGTAGATAAAAAAAAAAATAGACTTTTTTTAAATCATGGCATATAAACAAAAATTAATCCAACAATCACAAAGCAGTTCTTACCATAAAGAGGACCAGAGAAAAATTTAAAGGGACAACACAAATAAATAAATAATACAAAGATTTAGGCTTTAGGGTATATCAACAATAGAAAAATTAGTTAGGGTATTCTATTTTGATCGCTCTATGTAATAGGTAAAATGGTGAATTACTTTACGATCACCTAAAATTAATTGATACTGTGTTATAGTTCACGTAAAGACAAGGATGCACTATTGGAGGCAGTAGAAGACAACTCAATAAACTCTCTCTCTCTCTCTTAAATAAATAATAAAATAAAATAAAATAAATAAACCAAAAGATAACTGGCATGTATACTTGTGAGGTCCTAAAGAACTTGTTTAGTACTGCGAAAAGCTATTGAACTGAAGTATTCGTCAACTTACCATGATTTTTTTCTAATATTTGTCAAGTACAAACTTTTGTACAACCACTTCCTGCCCAATAAAGAAAAACTTATGTTCAACCTCTGTCATTAAATTACTTATGAGTATGACCAAATTTAAAACAATAAATAATGATTGATTATTTTAAAATTAGGTGTAAAGAGATACTTTAAACTATGGATATGGAGTCTCTATTTCATGATCAAGAAAAAATTGATATAAGCGTAAATTTTTTTTTTGTACTCTTAATTTTATGCCCCCTAACATAAATTCCTGACTCCCCCACTATTTAAAAGAGATCCTGAAGTGCTTCGTGAGTAAATATAAATAATGAAATAAGTAATATTCTAATAAGACCATTTGTTTACTGTCTAATTAATACTAATTATTTGAAGTTGACTAACGTAACATTAGCTACAGCTAAAGTTATTGAAAATTCAATTGAGCTCGTTGTAATTGGCTATAGACTTTTTATTTGAAGTAAATTTTGGTAGGGTATCAAGAAAGAAATCTAACAAAACTGTATAAATTTAAATCATCGAATTTTCATTAAGATTTTCTCATTTTTATTATGTTATGATTCTAATGAAATTCTCCTTAAAAAAAAATCACTTCAAGGCTTTTTTATAATGCATATATGTTTCTTTTATCTGCTCAAAATATGGCTTGGTTTGAAGCCATAAAGTAAATACAAAATTAACAACACAACAATAATAACATGAATTACTGTTGCAAAGTGAATTGCTTTCTCCACCCCTCTATTTATATGAGTTAAAAAAAAAACCTATAACAACATTCCCTTAAAAACAAAATGTCAGTGATTTTTTAGTTTACCAAAAAAAAAAAAACTACGTGTATAGTTTCTACGTAATTGTATAGTTTCTATGTAATTGTATATATGAAATTCTAATGCAGATCACTGAAAGTTTTCTTAAATACAGTAATTAGATTACTTTTGTCGGCGCTATATTAACTCTGTTGGATAATTTCTTTTTTTTCTTTCGGTATGTGCTTTCCCAGAAATTGCTTGGAACAGTAGTATGAAAAGAACTAAAACAAAAAAGACTCCAATTTTTTTTTTTTTTATTGTTAGTCTCTAAGTTTAATTACTTAAAACTATCTGTTTTTTTTGTCCTTATTTTTTTGTGGACCCCACTTACTTTTACTGTTCCTCTTCCATTCATGTTTTGCGTTTTCCAAAACCAAGAAATCATCGATTGCTTTCCATCATCTTCTTCGACCTTTCTTTTTCCTTTTGTTTTCCCACTCAAAAACGTTAGCAAAATTAGAGAGGCTATTCATCACCTCCAGAACGAACGAAAAAAAAACAAAATGTTCTTTATACATGCCAAAAAATAAAAATAAAAATTGCCCCTCTTTTCGAAACTGTAAGATTATAAATTTGTTTTGCAAACATAAAAATTCAGAGATTTAAAAGAAGTTTTCTGGATTTTGCATTCAACGTGAAGAAATAATTGGGATGTTTTCTTTTCGTTTTGAAGAATAGAGAAAAAAAGGAGGGAAAAGAAAGATGGGCGTTGGCGGCTCTGGAGGGACACTAATTAGATATTAAGAAACAAAATTAAAAAAAAAAAAGAGTGAGAGAGAGACAATAATTAGATATAAGAAAGATGGATATTGAGGGCGACAGTGGAGGACAAAAAAACGCCTGTTTTTGGCGCAATATACAAGAAAATGTGGGACCCATGTTTTAGAAACCAACAAAAGAAAAAAAAATAATTACATATTTACAGCTCGGATCGTGTAAGCATTTTTGATTTGTATAAAATGTGCGTACGACAATATACATGAAAGTTGTCGAAATTTTTTTTCTACTACTAATCCTGCGTTTGATATTACAGTTACAGTAAAAAAAATTTAAATTAAAATTAATTAATTTTTAAAAATTAATTATAATTTTTATTAATTTTTTTAAAAAAATAAAAACTGAGATGAAAAATTTAAGTTTGAGTTGAAATATCAAATGAGTATAAATTTCTTTCTTTCTTTCTTTCTAAATGATTTTTTTCTTGGTAAGTGTAAATGTATCGATGTAGTTACATAATATTAACCGTGTACAGTTTGAATTCGAATTATTTCTACTCTACGGCAAGAAAATATATCATATAATATAACGTTCTTAAAATTTTAAGGTTATTTGAGAACTGTGATCTCTTTTTTTTTTTTTATCTTTAATTTCTTCAGGGAAAAAAAAGTTCAGGTGACGACAAAATGCTGGAAGAATGGAGAAAGTATATTGAATTGTTGACCCTATATTGCCTAAAATAATGCAACCTTGTCTATACGCGCAGTGCATTAACGTGTGGAAAGTCCTTGAAAAGTACTTGACATGCAGGAAAGTTCAAGGAAAGAATCCCATGAGAAACAGAGAAAGCAAGCGGAGAGTAAGGCTGTGTTTTGTAGGAAAACAAAAAAATAAATATGGTATATCACTTAGGTAAAAGAAATAAATTAAAAAAAAAAACAAATTGGAATGTTTTGAAAGATTTGTAAAAAAAAAAAAAAACAGTAAGGGTGTGTTTTGTAGGAAAAAAAAAAGAAATAATAAATAAAAAAAGTGTAGTTACTTTGAAATCATTTAATTTATCCATTCAATTTAAGTGATATTCAAATTGGAATGTTTTGAAAGATTCGAAATACTTTTATTCTAGTCTCGTATTTCCTTTATTATATCTTATAAAACAGTTATAAATATCAAAATCTTTATATTAATTATCACTCGAGCCTTATATTTCTTTAAATGTTTTCTCTCTTACCAATCATATACTAAGAGTATGTCTTAATAGAGAGAAAAATAGAAGGAGAGAGTTGAAAGGATTACTGCAAATTTTTTTACATATATAGTTAACATCTAGGAAAGAAAAAATGAAGAAAATATTAGAAAATGGACTACAAATCCTTTTTTTTTTTTTTTTTTTTGAAAAGAATACAAATCCTTTTTTGAACACCTAAATTTTAATCTCTTTGATATTAAAGATATCATTTGAGGGATTTTAATCTTCTAAGTAAAACAGTTACTTTTTTAAAACCAAATTCTGTTGGGTTTTTTGTTTTTTGTTTTTTTTGTTTTTTGGTTTTCCTTTACAACCAAACAAAAAGATGATTCTTATGTTACTTCCTTACTTTTATACCAAGAATCATGTAAAGAAAAGAAAAGAAAAGAAAAAAATATTATATTTCCCTCCTTTCTCTATCTACCCGGGCCATATTTTCTCTCATTCATAATTAATTAATTGATCGATGAGAAAAGTATTCATATATATGGTATGTAATAATCCGAAGAATTTTTTGTGCGCATTATATTTAGCGTAATTTGTTTGGTATTCCAATTGTAATTCAAAATTTTCATCTTAGTTTTTATTATTTTTTATTTTTGAAAATTCAACAAAAATTATAACTAGTTGTTAAAAAATTAATAAATTTCAATTTAAAAATTTCATTTCCAACAGACAAACTAAACGCTAATTTAATTGCAAGTAGTAATTATCTACGAGCATCCTTCCCCCGACCAAACGTGTACTCTAGTGCATTATTGTATACACAATGCAAATAATTTTGATTGATTATTGGAACTGTCCTATATATATATATATATATAGGTGTGATTTGAATGATTATTTTAATATTTATCCATACATGGTTATTGTTCTTTTAACCATATGATACAAATCAAACGGTCGTAATAAATTAGATAATTGGCCAAATAAATTTATGACAATTAATAAGTATTGAAATTAGAGATCTTATTAATGTGAATTTGATAGACAACTTGTTCTTAACTTATTAACATAACTTTTTTAAACACTTTTTTTTTTTAAATTCAAATGGAAATGAAATAAATATTTTTCCTATTTTTTTTATCTCTTACTTCTGATATTCATTTGTGTTTTTTTTTTTTCAATTTATTTTAAAAAAGATTAAGTAGCCAAATATTCTTATAATTATATGTTTTGATCAAACTCAAACTAATGTCTTTTTTTTCACGTCTTTTCTCTTTATCTCTTATATTTTTCACCTTGGAAGTCCAAATCTCAGTGCTTTTTTTTTCTTTTTTTTTTTTGATAAATAAATTTCCTGCAAATGCCCCCTTTGAACTTGTTTGTTCTCACCTTTAATGAGTATTCTCCCGCCCTCTCTCTTCTCTCTTGCCTTTCAGAAAAGAATTAGTTCACGAAATCAAAGTAAGAAAACATTTTTCTATTTACCAAAAAAAAAAAAAAGAATTATTTTTCTACAAAGAGTACATGATGTGGCAATAATCTAATTAACTTTTTCCAACATGTTTGTTTTCAAGTAAAATTTGTAGAGAATAAATAATAGTAAGGAGTTCACAATCATTTGATGTTAAAAAACATGAGAAGGGAAATTGAAAAGAATCATAAAAACAAAATGAGAAAATAATACAAATATTAATGAATCACGCCAATTTTTTTCCTCATCCTAATATATTTGAAGAGTAATTGTATTCCTTAAAAAAAATAATCATAATAATAATCTTGATATTTATTTTCCACTTTCAACAAAAAAACAAGGAGAAATATTTTTAACTTGCTATTATAAGTCATATAAAATCTCACATCATCAAATGTAATTAAGACATATACTATTTTTATAATTTTGTCTGTAATCATGGATGGTTATAAAGAAAGAGTAACCATGGAAAACTCTTCCATATATATTTATTTTCCACTTCCAACAAAAAAACAAGGAGAAATATTCTTAATTTGCTATTATAAGTCATATAAAATCTCGCATCATCAAATGTAATTAAGACATATACTTATTTTTATAATTTTGTCTGTAATCAAGGATGGTTATAAAGAAAGAGTAACCATAGAAAACTCTTCCATATATATTATATTTACAAATATTATTAAAAATAATTAAGCAGATAATACAAAAGAAATAAGAAAAATACTAATATTTCGTTTGACGTTTAAGTTTAACTCTAATTAAATTATACTTTTTTTATGTCAATTTTTGTATTTTTCTAAAAATTCAACAAAAATTTATAATTAGTTTTTGAAAGTCAAGAATTCCAATTTAAATTTTATTTTCAACTTACGAACCAAATGCAAGCTAAGATTTAACGTGATCCAATAATAAGTTATAAGTTATGACAAATTAAGTTAATAAATATTGTAAAATCAATAAATTTCTTCAAGAAAGATATCACAGTATAGTTATAGCTAGCTATGGCTCTTTGAGGTTAAATTCTAAATATTATTTTACTATCTAGATTTTAAAATCCCAATTTTATATTAAATTTCTCTTCTATTCTATTTTAAAAAACTCAAACTTTAAAAGTTCATAATTTTTTCATTTCAAATCGAAATGAGATAATTTTTATATCAAATACTCGTAACTATGAGACAAACAAGATAAGATATATTTTGTATATAGATTTTTTTGAACACATTTTAAATTTTTTTACTATTTTATATATTACAAAATTTTTTCAAAAATTTTCTTCTAAATATATATTTTCAATCAAATCTTTAAAACATTGTATTCAAATATTCTCCCCAAATGGCCTTTAAAAGATTTTTCAAACATTGCATTCAAATATTCAAATATTCTCCCAAATGGCCTTTATATATTTTTTTGGATTGTTATAGGTAGTGAAAGACAACTCAAAAGTTGCATCGAAGTTGCATGGTTGGACATTTATCTTTAGTACTAATTTCTTTTGAAAGAACCCAAAAAAAATATATTTTTTTTCCTTTATCAAAAAAGTTACCCGGAAATTTCTTGGCAAATCCATGTATAGGGGGGGTGGGGGGCTGTATGGTTCCGATATGTTAATTATCACTTGCATCGAAATTGCAAACGGACTTACTTATGAAATTTCAATTGACACTTTTAACAAGGTTGCATTGTTGCAGGTAGTGAAAGACAACTCAAAAGTTGCATTATTGGACATTTATCTTTAGTACTAATTTCTTTTAAAAGAACTCAAAATTTTTTTTTTTCTTTATCAAAAAAGTTTACCCGGAAATTTCTTGACAAATTCATATATAACTTGACCTGTTGATCTGATACCAAGTCTTGCTTTAACAAGGGAATTAATATATAATTATATTCATATATATATATATACACACACACATATAGGAGTATTTTGGATTTCATGTACAGTCACATAAATCTCATTTCCCAATTTTAATATATTCTATGTTGAAGAGAGAGTTAATTAATAAAATGATTAGAACATTTTTTTTATTAAATAGTTTTTTAAAATTTTTTTATTAACAAAATAATTTTAGAATGATTAGAAACGATCGGTTTCTTATGCCAAAATGAGGAAGGTTAATTAGCTACTTTCAATTTTTGTGGTTGTGATTCTTGCAAATATTTCATTGGAGAATGGAAAGATATTAAAGGAATTTTTATCTTTTAAATAAGGTAGTTGTTTTAATTAAATCTTTTCTTTCTTCCTCTTACAACCAAACAAGAGGGATGATTTAAAATATAATTATAAAATCTAGTAAGTTAACAAATCTTCTTAAATCAAGAATTTAAACAAAAATGATCACAATTTTAGTATTATTATAATAATAATAATTATTGTTATTAGTAAGTTATCACATCCGTTACAGGTAGCTATCATTATTGCTATGATAATTTTTTAAAAAAAAAACAGCAATGGAAATAGTTGCACTAATATTTGGTTGGTGTACGTAGAATTTATTGAGGAAAGGAGCCTGGTGCATGATATAATATGGTTACTTGCAACCATGGGACTTACCTTTCAATTGAGACTTTAGAATTTCGATATTTGCTAATTAATGTTGTCCACGTTAAAGATAAGACCATCTCTATGCATACTCTACTACATAATATATCATAATACAATTTATGCTTTATTGTCCTTTAAAACTTATAAAAGTGAGTATTAGTATTTAAACAAAAATAATTGCATGATAAAGTCAAGTTAACTATCAATAAAATCAAATATTGAACTTGACATTTACTATATTTTGTGGTAAATTTGTCACAAATTTAAAGTATGACAAATTTGACGTCTAATATAACATTACATTAGAGAGCTTTTTTTTTTTTTTTTTTTGCATATAAATGTCAAAATTTACCTTTAACACAACCTTTTAATATTCTATTGGAGATGCTTTAAGGATGCATTATTGTAGGCAATGGATGGTAGTTTACCAATTATCCTAAAAGTTTAAGCTATTAGAAGATGTTTCAACAATACTTTAATATTTCAATACTCTCCCTCACGTGCACATTAGACAATGAGGTAAACGTGCAGACAAATAGCAATTTGAAAATCTAACATAATTAAGAAGTCCGAAACATATCAAATGCCCCAACATGTAATGATATCAAATGGTTAAATAGTGTAATTATAGGATTTTAAACTCAAAATTTCCTACTCTGATACCATGATGGTATATGAATTCTCTCAAAAACTCACGTTATTAGAAGTTAAGCCAACAAAAATTACATGTTTCAACAGTGGAAGATTATTCAGAAGTGCAATGCCATTAAAAATTCCAATGCAGATCACAGATAGTTTCTAATTTTGAAGCACCAATTAGATTATTGTGCTAATTTTACGAAAATTTCTGGAACAAAATATTCATATATATATATATATATATATATTGATTAAAATACGTGTGTGAAACAAATAAATAAAGCAAAATAAAATAAAATAAAAAATAAAAAAATTAGTTAAAAATTTTAATTTTTAAACTTTTTTAAAATTTATTTTTTATTTAAAATTATCGCGTGTCGGGTTTAAAACCCATGTGGAATAAATAAATAAAACAAAGAAAAACAAAACAAAAAATAAAATAAAATAAATAATTTTTTAAAAAATTTTTAATTTTTTAAAAATTAATTATGTCACGTAACGGGTTTAGAACCCACCACGTGATAAATAAGTGAGCAAGAATGAAAGGCACTATTTTAATGCTTTTCATCCTTTTAAATAATGTTAGTAGATATATATAAAGTTATTTATACAAACTCATTTAACAACTTTTGTGTCATTTGGTTCTGCATATAAATCTAAAACAAATATACATGTAAAATATTGACAAAACACGAACAAAATTAATATCGGAAAAAAAAAAAAAACAAACAAAATTGACTGAGTTGAACTAGCGTATGTTTGTTAGTTAGTTAGGGGTTTTTTTTATTTTTTTTTACGTAGAAAAATAATAGGTAAATGTTGGACATCTATTTTTCTTTAAAAGAAAAACAATAAAAACAAAACTGCTCTTTTTTTTTAGCGAAAAAGTCTTCCACGGAAATTTCTCGGTAAACGCAAATGTCGACGTAGCAATAGCAGATTGGAAAAAATAGCTCTGACTTGTTGACCTTGTACAGGTCTTGCTTTGGTAATAGAATTAACAAAAGGAGTTGCATTTGGTTTGGATTTCATTTAACGTCAAAAAAATTCCATCTCTCTTGTTTTCCATTTCTCATCAATCAAGTACTAGCCCATTTGCTCTCGATCTCCACGCTAGCTATGGCGCGGCAACTGATTTCCGGATGCCTGGAACAGCTCAAAGACCATGGCTGGGCCGATGATCTCCGGAGTCCTCGGACAGTTGGGATCGGCCGCTTATGAAATGACCGAGGAAGAATTGAAGGCGATCAAGGATGTTGGGAAAGAAGTTGAAAAGCTCAACAGCGAATTCACTGCAATTCGAGCCGTGCTTGAGGATGCCGAGAAGCGACAGTTCAAAGAGGCCACTGTGAGAGATTGGCTAGACAAGCTCAAAGATGTATCCCACGACATCGATGCTGTGCTGGATGAGTGGATTACAGCCATCAAAAAATCAGATATGGAGAAAGAGGGAAAGAAGCTGATCAAGATGCTCCGCCTGCGAAGAAGGTATGCTTAAGCCTCTCTTTAGCATCCTCCTGGATTTCTGATTTTCCGCTGCATGAATTAGTTTTGCGACGTAAGATTGCTTCCAGGATCAAGAAACTTAATGAAACGCTAGATGCTATTGCTGTTGAGAAAACTAGATACTGTTTTAACACGACTAGCGTCAGTAATGAACCAGAACGACCCAAGACCACTTCTTTTGTTAACATGTCCACTATTTGTGGCCGAGACAGAGAGAAGGAAGTTTTGATAAGAAAGTTGTGTGAGAAGAACCAAGAAAGCAGGGAAATTGAGATCATCCCCATTGTGGGGATGGGTGGAATCGGAAAAAACCACGCTTGCTCAACGTTTATATCATGCTGACAGGGTCAAGGCGCATTTTGAGAAAATTATATGGATATGTGTCTCTGAACCTTTCCATGAGAAAAGGGTTGCAAAAGCAATTCTTGAAGCTCTAGGAGATCCCGCCCCTCAATTAGATGAAATGGAGTCCTTGCTTAACCGCATTCATGAATCTATTAGGGGAAAAGGTTTCTTCTTATCTTAGATGATGTATGGACTGATGATGCTACGAAGTGGGAGCCACTCAAGGAGGCACTTAAGAGTGGGGATCCAGAAAGTAGAATTTTAGTGACAACACGGAAAAAAGAAGTTGCTTTGATGATGAGAGCAGAAAACAACATGATTTCTGTTGAGCTTTTGTCTGATGAGATTTGTTGGTCTATATTTAGTCAATTAGCATTCTCCGGTGGGGATGGGAGCAGGCAACTAGAGAAAATTGGCAAGCAAATTGTGGTCAAGTGCAAGGGCCTTGCCTCTTGTTGCGAAGACTTTGGGAAGTCTCATGCGTGGGAAAACGCGTATCCAGCAGTGGAATGATGTTTTACATAGCGAAATATGGGAATTAGAGAACGACAATGATAAAATTAACGTTTTTGCTCCATTTTGGTTAAGCTATAATGATTTGCCATATGTTGAGCAACGTTGTTTGTCGTTTTGTTCAATTTTCCCAAAAGATTATGTGATGTACAAAGACAATTTGATTCTGTTATGGATGTCTCAAGGCTATCTAAATGGGAGCAAAAGTCCTGAAAAAAAAGGTCAAGATTGCTTTGAAAATTTAGCAATGCGGTCTTTTTTTCAGGATTTTGAAAAAGATGAAATTGGAAACATTAAAAGCTGCAAGATGCATGACATCATGCATGACTTTGTTCAATTTCTTACAAAAAATGACTGTTGCATCGTGGATGTGAAGGAGAAAATGGAGTACGCTAGTAAAAAGCACCGTCATGTGACACTATTAGAAGAGTCATTGGGGGCCCAGACTGTCACTGCTCTACGCTCGCTGTACGAGAACGAGGGTTTGCTTACACTCTTTGTTGAATCCTCAGATTTTTTTGAATCCTCATATTTAGTTTATAGCTTATGTTTCTTAAATCTGACATGCCTAAGGACATTGAATTGGTCGGGTGGTACATTTGAGCGATTGCCAGAAGGAATTGAAAAATTGATTCATCTTAGATACTTGGACCTATCAAGGAATGGCCGTCTAACGGAATTGCCGAATTCACTGTGTGATTTGTTTAATCTGCAAACTTTAAGAGTGAATGACTGTGTTTCACTTCAACAGCTTCCAAAAGACATAGGAAAACTGGTAAACTTACGCCATCTGTGCATTGACTGGTGTGATAAAATGAGTTGGTTGCCAAAAGGGATTGCAAAATTAAGTTGCCTTCGGACATTAGATATGTTTGTCGTGCCTGTTCATGACCACCTCAATAATAATATTGAGGCATTGAGGATTGAAGATTTGCATGAGTTGAAAGAACTTCAAGGCTCTTTGAGCATATATATTTGTGAAAACCTAGAAATGGGGTTCCAGCAGGGAAGGCACCACTCAAGGACAAAGAACACCTTGTTAATTTGGAGCTAGTATTTTTTGATGCTCAGAATGAAGATGCTTCTGAAGAGACACTTGAAGCGTTGGAACCACATCCAAACTTGGAATCTTTAGAGATTTCGTTTTACGGGGGCAGCACCATTTCTCCCAACTGGATAACGGCTTTAAGACATCTCAAAAACCTCTCCCTGTATCACTCCAGGAGGTGTAAAGTTTTGCCTCCTTTGGGAAAATTGCCCTCTCTTGAATATCTCGTAATAAGGAAATTCTACGGAGTGAAAAGGGTGGGGGTTGAGTTCTTGGGAATAGAAAATGATGAAAATGGTGCACCCAGGAGCCACCAAATTTCATTCCCTAATTTGAAACGACTTCTCTTTGAGAGTCTCATCAGATGGGAAAAGTGGGAATCAGGGATTAATTTGGGGGAAGAAGGTAATTCCTTATCAATAATGCCATCCCTTCAAGCCTTGAAAATCCCACAGTTGCGGGAACCTAAAAGAATTGCCAGACTTCCTCCCAAAGACACCTCTGCAGCATTTACAGATCATAGATTGCGATATCCTGAAAGAACGTTGCCGAGAAGGAGAGGGAGGGGAGAGGCCCAAGATTTCTCACATCCCAGACATCCAATTACTACATTTTTACAAGCCTTTTGGTAACTTCTCCTCCTACATCACCTTTATTATAAGATCTATATTTTTTATTGAAAGGGTAGAGTTTCAGCTTTTAGAAATAGAAATTGGTCATAATAAGACAGCCAAAAAAACGCTTACTCCTAATCCCTTTATATTTTTTTCTTTTAATTCAAAGAAAATACTTTCAGCTTCTCTAGTGTTTTGAGAGATTTTTACCATTTTTTTTAAATTTTATTTTGGTCTAGTAATATTCATTTAATTCTAGTCTATCTTTTCATGTTGTTCAAAATGTGAAGGAAATGAAGAGGGGTGGCCCAAGATTTCTCACATCTGAAACATCCAATTACTAGATTATTACAACTCTTCTGGTAACTTCTCCTCCTTATATCACCTTTATTATAAGATCGATATTTTTGATTGAAAGGGTAGAGTTTCAATTTTTAGGAATAGAAATTGGTCATAATAAAACAGCCAAAAAGGCTAACTCCTAATCCCTTTATCTTTTTTTCTTTTGATTCAAAGAAATCCTTTCAGTTTGTCCAGTGTTTTTAGATATTTTTAATTTTTAAAAAAAAAAAATTTATTTTGGTCTAGTAATATTCATTTAAATATAGTCTATCCTTTCATGTTGTTCAAAATGTGAACAACTAGAATTAAAGAAGGAATAACATAAATAAAATAAAAAAAATCCTTAAGGTTGATATTAAGGGGAAAAACCTTCTGTTCAAAATCATCCATGATTTTTATCTTATAATGTGCAAATTTGTATGTCAATTTATAGCTTTTATATCAGGTAGATATCATAAAAGATGGGAATTGTTTGTTTTTGAGAAGTTATAGAGACATAAAAATATAGGAATTCTTAATTCCCGAGAAAGTATCCGACTAAAGTTTAAAGTGTTTTGTTCATGAATCCCCTATTGCTGAGAGATTGATATGCAAGTAATTTGAATGCTTTAGATCTAAATTATATATTTTAAGAAGTTAGAGTCGAGGATTCCAAACTAGGATTTTACTTCAAGATTTAGCTTAAAATAATATCAATTTTTTTTCCGTTTTTTTTTTTTTTTTTTTTTTTTGCAGTGTCTGACATTAATTTCCCTAACCACAATTTGTTGAGAATGTGAATGTTGTAATGAGTTTTTATGCTTTTGTAGTCCTTCGAATAGCTGCAAGAGATTAATCAATATTTCTACATTTGTGTTTCAGTATCATAATCATTGGTTAATTTGGATGAATCCATTCAATCTTTGAAAATGATCTAGCATCCCATTTCTTGTTGGTCTTTGATAACCTTATGCTATACGGTGATTAATGTCGGACTTCTAATCGCTCTTCTATGACATTGAGATGTTGTATGTATTCTCAGATATCTAGGGACACTTGGTATTAATCTTGAGGGTGCTGTTTTTCTGGTGCGGAAGTTGTCTTTTCCTGATCATGTGCTATCTAACTGGGGATCCACGAAGAGAAAGAAGATTTGCTCTATGAAGTGTGGAATAAGTGGGATCAGTTTCTCCAATGGTAGTTTTTAATTTTATTTATTTATTTATTTGTTTTGTTTTGTGTTTTTGCACATTCCGAGGACTACTAATGTACTTCAAGTGTTTTTTGTGTGAGCATGTAGATGAACTACGAGTGGCTTGATCCCTTAACCGGGTATGTAGGCAGCCTAGCTTTGGCTGGTCCAGCCACAAATAAATAACAACTTTTTGTTTTTTCTTTATTGAGTTTGATGTTGATATGTTGATGGCTTTGTATTATCTTAAAAATAAAAATCGCATTGATTAGAATAACATTATCCTATTTCTTGTATGGATGAACTAGGACATTCAACAACAACTTGTAGGTTATAAGGTAAGAAAACAACCTAGATGGCCAATTTTTAAGATAGAAAAGAAATATCACCATTTCGTTAGATTGATGTTGAACTCATATTTCCACATACCTTGATAAAGTAACGATGGACTATGGTTATATGTGCATTTGGACAAGTTATGTGACTGTTGTTCAACACCTGTTTCATTGGACGGCCTACTAACACTCTTAACTTCATGTCGAGATAATTTTTTTGTTATATGATTAAGTTTGCAGCTTCATAGAAGATCTACTGGTGTCACATTTACGACCACTTTCGGTAATCTCTCCTTCTACTGCATTTCCATTGTTGCACATTGTTGAGAATTTGTTGTAGTTTATATCAAAATGATTCCACATACCTTGATTTTCTTCTCATTGCAAAATTGAGTCGGCCTGTTCTCTGAAATAGGCACCCCTGCTGCTTCGCTTTGCCTTTCTTGATGCTGGGTTCCTCTCATACCAGTCGCCGAATCTCAAAACAGAAGAGCTGTAATCAGGCTGCCATTAGGAGTAAAATCATTCTTCTTGGAGCAAGTTGACAACAAATTTCTCTAGTTTGTGGGTAACTAGAAGGATGTGGGACGTTGGTGTTTCTAAAATATCAAGTTTACTATACTTGTGTGTTCCTCAATTCTCCGAAAGATGAAATAAAGATTAATGTTACATTTGAGATGTCATATAAGAACTTATCCCACTCCTTGCTATTATCACAACTTTTTCATTAAGTTTCCAACTTGAAATTCCAAGTTTCGTTTATCAGTTTCTAGTAACTTCTGATAATCCTATGGAGAAACTTGAAGAATGGGAAAAACATGTTCTAGGAAAAATATAATCTGCTTTCGCACATTATGTAGGTTAATGAACGATGTATCATGCAAGCTTGATGTCAATGAGCAAAAACACAAAACTATGCCTTCAGCTTCATGATTTCGGTCGAGATCTTACAGAAGTTGAGGGAACAAAACCAGGGCCAGTACTACTTCGAGATGAAGCCTCTGTCTCCCATGGATGAGAAGAAACTCCACTGCCTCGTACTCCAACTCATTCCTACTGATTCGAGAGTACAGCCGTGAGTATTCAATGTTGTGTTCAGACCCTCCATTGACCATTCTTATATATCTGTTGATTTGTATAGATTCTATTGCATTCTGAAGTTGTTGATCTGTGGGATGACCAGGTCTATCATCTGTAGTCCAAATGTAAAGGCATCAAAGCTGATCTAAAATTGGTGTTCGAAAGGTAAGCTTATCAACGTTGTTTTTTTTTTTGCAGAATCTAGTAAGATCAAATTCATCTGGAGCATGCGTATAATATAATAATATAATAATTTTGACAGCTAATGAGTTTTATTAATTGTTTAGTGTTCTCCAAAACAACCTGGAATGTCGAATGTAAGTTCTACACTCCAAGATACATATGGGATTTAAGGAAACATGACTGGGATCTAATTTCAGCACATGTAAGTATCTCCTTTATAATATGTCTATTTATCTTCTTTCGCATGCTTCTTTGTAACTTCGTTTACTTCTTTCATGTAGTTTTCTGGAGTAGTTGAGTGTATTGTTCATATTCATCCCAAGTGGGGAAAAAGTAGTATCAGTTTCTCCAACGGTAGTTCGTAATTTATTAATTTATTTTTGTGTTTTTTCAGATTCTGAGAACTACTAATGTACTTCAAGTGTTTTTTTCTTTGAGAATGTAGATGAACTACGAGTGGCTTGATCCCTTAACCGGGTACGTAGGCAGCCTAGCTTCAGCTGGACCAGCCACAAATAAATAATAACTTTTTTTTTCTTTACCGAGTTTGATGTTCATATGTTGATGCCTTTGTATTGTCTCAAAAATTAAAATTGTATTGAGCAGAATAACATCATTCTATTTCTTGTGCTGCTGAACCTGGACATTCAACGGCAACCTGTAGGCAAGGCAAGAAAACAACCCAGATGGCCAAGTTTAAAAATAGAAAAGAAATTTCACCCTTTTATCCTATCTGTAAAATAATGACGATGATGGTAATATGTGCATTTATACAAGTTATGTAACTGCTGTTTAATCAACACCTACCTCATTGGACAATCTA
Organism: Ficus erecta; assembly: GCA_008635985.1. Classification (NCBI taxonomy): domain Eukaryota; kingdom Viridiplantae; phylum Streptophyta; class Magnoliopsida; order Rosales; family Moraceae; genus Ficus; species Ficus erecta. The sequence goes on from BKCH01000162.1 coordinate 22,895, forward strand.
CTAATGCTCTAAACATCAAGTTGAGTTAATTTTTGTTAACAAATGATTAAGCTTGCAGCTTCATGGAAAGATCTATTGGTATCTCATTTAGGACCATTTCGGGTAATCTCTCCTTCTACTGCATATCCATTGTTGTACATTGTTTGAAAAATTATTGTAGTTTACGTAATAATGATTCCGCATATTTTGATTTCCTTCCCATTCCAATGTTGAGTCCAACTCTTCTCTGAAACAGGCACCCCTGCTGCTTTACTTTGGCTCTCTTGAAGGAAAATGCCACTGTTGGATTCACTTGATGATGGGTTGCTCTCATACCAGCTGCCGAATCTCGGAACAGAAGAGCTATGATCAGGCTGCCGCTGGGAGTACAATTATTCTTCTAGAAGGATGTGGGAGGTTAGTGTTTTTAAAATATCATGTTTACTATACTTGTGTGTTCCTCAACTCTCTGAAAGAAGAAAGAAAGATTTGATACTACATATGAGATGGCATGAAAGAACTTATGCAACTCCTTGCCATTATCATTAGTTGAGTTTTTATTCGTAAGTTTCCATGGAGAAATTCCGAGTTTCATTTATCATTTTCTAGTAACTTCTAATAATCCCATGGACAAACTCAAAGAATGGGACTTTTTCGCATAATGTAGGTTAATTAACAATCTATCCTGCAAGCTTGGTGACAATGAGCAAAAAACACAGGCAATTCCTCAGCTTCAAGGTTTTGGTCGAGATCTTCCAGAAGAAGGGAACAAAACCATGGCCAGTACGACTCTGACATGAAGCCTTTCTTTCCCTTGGATGAGAAGAAACTTCGCTGCCTCCAACTCCAACTCCAACTCGTTCCCACTGATTCGGGTACAGCTGTGACTCTTCAAAGCTGTGCTCAGACCCTGCCATTTTGGTCTTTCTGTAGATTGCTGCCTCATTATGCAGTGGATAAGGCCTCCTTTTGACGACTATCTTCCTGCTCAATATTTCCTCGTGGTTTGACCTTGATGCTTCTGACTTTCTTCGAATTTCGGGTTCGGTCTTGTTGCCATTTGAGCTTACCTGACCACGATGGTGACGCTGATGAAAGGCTACATACGAAGGCGCAGTTTGCCTCTTCGACCTTGTTACATCTAAAGCCCCTTTTTGTGTCTTGTCCTCGAGCTCTTGTAACAAAGAAAACTGCCATCCCAGTCTCTCATAGGAGCAGGAAGTCCAAATGTACGAAGAAACCTTCAAATCATGCTCGTTTTGAGCTCTTAAACATATTACAGTTTCCATAAAATGTTATACTTGAATGACTATATATCATTCAATAGAACCATGAACTTCTTCTTCATAAATTGAACACTCATCAACTGTCTTTTAACTACTTTCTTTGGGAATTGATTTCTTGTCAATATCTATTGTCGGCGGTTTTTAACAAGTGAAACAGTAGAAATAGCTCAATTAATCCAGATTATGATGTTGTTTTTAATTTGAGATATTTCAAGCAATATAGTAAACAGAAATGTATGTTTAAAGCTGGTCAAAACTTCAGCTACTTCCTTTCTAGCAAAGAGGCAAACGTTTCTGTGTAGTTTCATAATTGGGAATCCAAATCATGGAGAGAAAACATATGTGCGGAAAATAAAGTAGCCAAGAGTACAGAGTTGAGATTTTCTAACTAGAGCTTCAACTTCCAAATTCGTACAAGTTTTAAACGTTTCGTTTTGACTATTATTAAAAATCACAAAAAAAAAATAAATAAATAAAAGAAAATAAAAGAAAATAAAATGATTTTTCCAGACTTCCTATTTACACTATCAGTAGAGATTACTCTTTTAATCCTGGGATTATGTTTCCAACAGCCTTATATATGATTAGAGTAGTTTTATGTCACAAATTACAAAATAATCCATGGGACCAAGAAAAAAAAACGTAAAACAAATAAACAACTCTATATTGATTTTAGACTCTATGGTACATAAGAAATATGGATTATAACCCATAAGGCAATGGATAATGTATTGGGGTAAAAAAAAAACAAAACAAAACAAAAACTAAGATGATGTGAGAGAACCTCAACGTTGACTTGGAGCCACGGGTAATATTTAAAAAACAAAAAACAAAAAAAAAACTTTCATTTAATTATGTTTTGCATATTCAACACCAAGATCACGTTTTTCATGTTTCCAAAAGTAAATAGAGATAGGAAAAAATATATATATATACACATGCTTTTCATTTTTTTTGTTGGGGGGGGGGGGGGGGTGGTGGTGGGGGGTGGTTGGTGGTTGGTGGGACTTCATGCATATCTATAATTTAAAACTCATTTTACAGTGGTGGGGTCAAAATTGTTTTAGAGGAGCGTGAATTAAAACAAAAATTTGAACCAAAACTATAACACATCATCATTTATATATTTCTGTCTCTAGCTTTTTATTTTCTAAACGAACTAAACTCAATATAGAGTTTAATTTAATTTTAAGTAGTTAATTTTGATCACCCTTTAATTTTTTTTTTATTTGTAGGAGATACCAAAATTAAAATGCGAGTACTTAAAAAAAAAGTGGGTGAAATTTGAACGTTTTCTTAGATATATAAATGTAATAATTAAAAATTTACAGTGGGGGAAATAAGTTATGTACTTGTAAAATCTATCTTGGGGTGAAAAATTATAAACAGTCATTAAACTTTGGGGATAAAAAGGAAAATTTTAAAATCCAGGGACACATGCTCCTCCGGGGCAAACCACCCTCCGCCAGTGCTTATTAGTAACCATCCTAAACATTTTGGAAAAGTGGGAAGGACTATGATGAGATAAAGTAATAATTTTAGGCGTTTATTGTCACCCCTATGTTTACTTTCCTCATACTTTTTTGTAATAATTTTTTATTACTGAATTATTCTTTTATAAAATTACTTTTAAAGACAAAAATGATTTAAAAGATACTTTTTACACACCTCATTTTAATAATATAGAATTCTAATATAGACCTAATATTAATATCTAAGAAACCCCGAAATACTAATTCATTCTATGACACATTCGAGTTAGAAAGTGTGACTATAACGACCCGACTTTTCAAACCGTTAACTAACTTACTTATTCTTATTTAATTTAGTCTTAACACTCATTTACGTTTGGTTCCAAAAATACAGAATTTTTTTAATCATATTCATACTACAAAAGTTAGAATCACTAAAATTTTTAACTGAGAAAATTGTAAACCTCTAGCAACTAATTATCCAATTTAAAATCGTAACTAAATGATATTTTAAAAAGTTATAACTTCATAAAAATTATAAGGAAATAGTCTAAAGTCTTTTCTTATAAAATACTCATTCTAATTTAGTAATACCAAAACATTGGAACATAATTATAAATATAGTCAATACAAAATAGTTTTACGAAATCTAAATGCGGAAATTTAATTCGTGGTGGTATCCCACTCCCGTCCTTCATCGCCTCCGCACAGCTTTGCCAGTCCATAAAACATATAAGTAATGGGCTGCTTACCCGCATTACCTATAGCACGAACACACAATGATGAGCTTTCACTCAGCAAGTACAAACAATATCTCACAAATTATTTTCATAAAATCATATCATCACATGTAACATCATGAATGTTTAAAAATGCATGTGAACTATATGTGTTCAATTATGCTTTATTATTTACATATCTTGTCTACTTAAGGGCCCCTATGTCGTACCCATATGCGCGCCGTTGATGCCGAAAATGCTTCCGGCAACAACACCCAATGTAGTAGGGTCGTCCGGTCAGAACTGGCCAGTCACTCCGCCGTCGGTCACCTGCAAAAAGGAAGCACCTCGGGATGAGGGGGACACCAGTGTGGTGTCTGCCGCGGGCACTCCGATACTTAAATCAGCGAGAAAACTGATGAGCGTAGGGAGAGGTAGAGATTTGGCAAGGCAAAAATGACCATACCTGAGTTTGTGTGCTTTTTCTCTATTTATAGACGTCCTCCCCGGGTTCGGATGCTCGGGGCAACCCGGTTGGGTCGGCTACCTAGGGCACCCGGGGGGTGGCTAGGGCTTAGGCCTGCAGGGGCTATTGGCCCAATGGGCGGGCGCCACGTGGGGCCTGACTCGACGTAGGGGACAGAAAGGTGGTTGTCGCCGGCGCCTGCAGGGGCAGGTTCTGTCAGAGTAGGTGGCGGCGGGTGGTGATGTGACATTCTGCAGAAGTAGGTGGGCGGCGCCTGTAGCTGATGGGTGCAAGAACAGGGTTGGCGTCAGCTTAGTTGAGGTGGAATGGGGGCCCATATGACCTATGCCAGTCTGGGATCTACTACTCGGATCTGGTGCACAGAGCACAATCTTGTCTGGGTACACCGCCTGTTCTCGCGAGGCCGTGAGATATGGTCGGCTAATATTTCTGGTCGGCCGACGTCCGGCTACTCCACCCATACCCGAGAAGGCGAGAACGGCAAATCGCGGAAGGTGGTCGGAAGTGGTACTTCGTGGTCAGAGCAGATTACAACATCAACACACGCAGCCAATGGGGAGTTAGGGGAGTGACCCTCCAACAGCCTCTAAGGTCATATTTTATAACTTTCGTTCTTATCATATCCTCTCACTAATTGGAGGTTGGTACGACACTTAATCTTATCTTTTATTTGCCTCATTCTTATTAATTGTGACAATGTGTAGATTTACATGTCAATATGCATCTATCATCATGGCATAAATATATGTAAGGCATGTCGATCATGTCAGTGCAAGATGAATTATGCACATTAAATACTTAATCAAAGCAATACGTATAACTCATATACTCATCACATCATCAAGTCAAGTCATAGCAAGCGTAGAGCATCAACAAAGAAAAAAACATTTTGTTCCATGCTGTAGGTGAGGTTTGTACTTACTTGTCTTATATGCTTAAACTTCCGGAGTTGTATCTCCTACTATGTAGATTTGAGAAATTGTCCTGATTAACAATATCTCATTATTAGATAGAATTATAGTAATATTACTTTATTTATTTATTTAATAAACTATAGAGGACTTAATTTACTTATATCATAATTAACCTTAACAATTAATTCTTATTAATTATTAAGTGTTAAAATAAATTTCTATTAATTATTATTTAATTAATTAATTAATTAATTAATTAAGTGATATTAATTATTACTTTATTTAATTGAGAAATTATAATTAAATTATATAATTTTAATTGACTTATTAATAATTATCTTGTTAATAATTTAATTATGTTACTTAAATATTCATACTCATATAATAATTATTAATTATTAATTCTAATAGTAATAATTAATAATTTGATTAATCTAATAATTGATGTTTGATTAATCTCTAGTTAATTATCTATAATTATTTTGATGATTATATTAATGATTAATAATTAATTAATCTCTAATTAATCATGTATTATAATTATGTAGTTATTCAACATAATAATATTATATACTAACTCTTATAATTAATTAATTAATTAATTATTAATCAATCAATTAATTAATTACTTATTAATTACATTAAGTTATGTATTAATTAATTAATTAATCAATTAAGGTGACAATGGGTCACCTATGGGTATACCTTTCTTTTATTATTGGGCTAATCCAATCCCCTTAGTTATGTTCATTTAGTTGGGCTAAGGTAATCTTCTTGGTATATGCTTAGTAACCATCTACTATACTTTATCTTGACTCATTTAAAACTTATGATTTAATTTTATAATATTAGGGTTTTCACATTATTTGATCATACACTTAAAATCAATTCATTTCATAACTAAATACGTTCGTATGTCAAGACTTACCCTTGTGTTACATTTTAATGTTTATTTGTTTTATCGGTGTAGGATTTTAACTTGTAAGATTTATTTAGATTTGAGTATAATTCCGTTTTCGACACTAGATGACTTGTTGGAAAGCTTGAAACATGTAGTTTCTTTCTTTATAACTTGTTTTCCAAGATTTCAAGTATTTCAAATATTAATGTGGATGTTTTTTCTAAGTGTCTTATGGTAAATCTTAGATTACCCGATTACACTACAATATTGAGGGATTTATTAAAATTTATATACATATCTGTTTTAAACGCATGATATCTCATTTTGAAGCTTAAGATGTCTACTTTACAGTGGTAGAGTTATTTCCTTTATTACTTGAGTGATTCATACCATCAACTTAGGTTTTGTTACTGTTGGTTTCACATTTAAACCATAAATCCAGATTCATAGGTAAGCTTAGAAAACTCATAACAATTTACTTACAAGTCCAAATAAGACAAAAGATATGTCATTGGAAAGCTTATAATGTCTATTTTGTACGATAAAAACAGTTTTTTAAAAAGTTATGGTTTACTAACTGAAAGTCTACAAAACCCGTGGCTAATACAGGGTTCCAGCAAGGATTTTCGGTTCGTAGCCCAAACTTGTAAAATTCATCAAAAATTGCACATTTATCCGTTCTAGGCATAAGATACCTTTTTGGAAACCTTAAAGAATATAGTTTTTAGATCTATAATTTATAATCCAAAATTTTGAGTCTCAAGGGTTCGGAGTACAATAAACCCGTGGCTATGCTGTGTCTCGGAGGTTCATTTTCTCTTTATTTTTGTGTCACAACTTCAAAGGCACATAACTTTTGACATATAAAAGCAAATCAAGTGATTCCAAAGTCCAAAATGAAGCTTATCCTCTGTAGAATATTAATATATAATTTATTTTTCACACTAAAGTTTCTAATGCATGCTATATTACCATAACATCCATAAACTTCAACAAGGTTCATAGATCTTACCGAAATGCTACGGGGATCCTTTAAGATCTCGAACCTCCCAAGTTCTTCGCAAAACATTTCCTAGGTAAGAAGAAGTCTAATAGTAAGATCATAACTAAACATCATGCTTTAGTTCTCCAAAAATGACTAAAACACGAAGAATACCACTAGGTTACCTTTAGTAGAACGTCATCTAACTCCGTTTCTCACCTCTTCGGTCTTGGTGACGGGGTTTCTTAGAGCTTGAAAATGGATGGAGGAGAGTGCTTGAGGGGTGTTGGAGATGGAGAATAGTGTTGGTGGTTCTTGGTTTTGTTTAGAGCTTGGTGGTGGTTAGAGAACTAGGGTTTTTGAGCTTAACTTGAGTGAAAACAAAATGAAAAGTTAGAGGCTTATTTTCAGCCAACTTTTAGCTTAAGGAGAGCTGTCTTTTGAGGGGTGAGATTGGAAATTTTTGGCATCAGCCCTTGCATTGCCGCCACTTTTGAGAGGGGTTTGGAGTGAAAATTTGGTTCAACAAGGTGGAGACAAGGTGTCACTTTCACTTGTCTCTTCCTTAGGTCAACTTACCAAAATAAACCATGCCATCTCTTACATGTGGTTGCATGCATGCACCACTTTCTTCTTTTCTCATTTGTTCACATTTCCCCTTGCTTTCTTGAACCAAAATCCGGATCCCCCCCTAGTCTCTCTCATTTTTTTATTTTGTTTTTCTTTCTTCCAATTTCCACCCTTGATCCAAGTTGTCATCTTCATTCTCATCCATTGGATCCTCCATCACACCTATCCTCACCCTAAGTTCTCATTGGTCACCTATCATCCAAGGTTTGGCTATTGATTTGACTAGGATTCTCTAACGTCAAATCTACACCATTGATTTCAAATCAAGCACAATTTTTGATTAATCTTCCACCTTTGTATTTTCTATGAGTAAATACTAATCACTCATCTTCTATTTGTATGACATATTAATTTTCCAATCATACTCTCAAAACTTAACTATTGGAATGATCAAAATAAATACTAAGATCCTTAAATTGATCACTAATAAAAAAAATCGGGATCCAACCCAAAATTATCGTTATCCCCCTAATACGACATAATAAAATTTTTTTGTATAAATTTATATGTCGTTCAACTCATCTTTTATGTATTTAAAATTTCTCATTTAAATAGAGAAATTCAATATCGTTAAATCATCGACATCATCACACCGATGATACATATGCAGTCGTTCGTGATCTTGAGATTTGATATTCATCAAAATAATTTATTGAAAGTATATTAATGAAGAAATCCATAATAATAATTCATAAATCAAGCTTATAAATTTCTAGGGCATCACAGTGACGCCCCCAACCTCTCATGCCGTCACTTAAAATTTGTTTACTTGGTTTTTCATCTTATTTAAATTGTTACTAGTTCATTTCTAGGTCTCTTTTTTTTTTTTTTTTAACTTTATTTGCCGAAGAAGTGATTCTTTAAAAATCATAATAATTAGAATTAGTTTTATGCTTCGTTTGGTAATTCAACTCAAACTTAAATTTTTCATCTTAGTTTTTGTCTTTTTCTGAAAAGTCAACAAAAATTATAATTAGTTTTTAAAAAGTTAACCAACTCCAACTTAAAAATTTCAATTCCAACTGTAACACCAAACGGAGGCTTAAACAAAACATACCAACATAACATTTCAGACTTCATACCGGTGTCCAATTAAGTCTTTCATACCTAAGTATTAAAATGTACTAATATCAAAACAACACTTAACAAATCCTCAAAAACGTGTGCGTAATATAAAAATGCGGGTAGCATCAATAGAACCCATCATACTTTCACCCATCATGCATCCATACCGCCAGTCCATCAATGCTTAATTTGTCATAGGCAACTTGCCTGAATTACCTGCAGTGGGAAACTAAAAGGGGTGAAATAACTCAGTAAGCATATACGTGCAATCTCGCAAATGCATACAATTGAAAATGTATGGCATATTATATAATTATCCATTTATTCATTCAACATCTTATGGGCCCTTGTGTTCGTACCGAGGTGCACGCGACCTTAAATGAGTAAGACGGGAGAGCGATCCAATCCGTCAGTACCCAAGGTCATAACTTTAATTTCGCTGATCATTATTTTCTCCCATTTGGCTGGAGGCGAATATCCTCCCACTAGGTCGAAGATTGGAACGACACTTCATTAGTTTCACTTTCTTAAATATTAAGTCATATGGTGAGTATGCAAAAATGGCATGTTCAATAAAGCGTGTATGTAAACACATCATCATGGCATACTTTAGTAAAGCATGTAAATAAACACGTCATCATAACATATTTTCATAATGTGTGTAAATAAACAAGTCATCATAGCATCATATCATATCATCAAAAAATAAAACATCGAGTTCACGTCGTGCATATCATATAAACAACCACACTGTAAGTGGGGTCTATACTTACAGAAAATCACGTAAATGTGTATCCACATAGATTGTTTCTGGCTCTACTCTCAAGTCGATGCGGTATCCTAATTTTAAATTGACATCTGACAGTTAGAGTAAGGTTTTTGAATCGTTTTCGATTATGAACATGTATTCTCTTAATTAATAATTAATTTCAATTTAATTATTAATTTGTGTCTAATTTTTTTTTTCTAATTTTAAAAGAATAACATCCTTAATTATTAACTAGATTATTATCATAAATTAATTTCTTAATTAATAATTAATTAATTTTAAATTTTAAATTAATTAATTAATACTTAATTCCTTATCCATTATTTTACTTAATTCCATTTTTTCATATTTGGGTCATTAGGTGACCATGGATAACCATGGTCTTCCAATATCTTATTGGGTCATCTTTGTGGATTGTGGGCTTATTGGGTTTATTGCGACCCATTTACTTGTAATTGGCTTAAATAATTTCCAAATAGTGTTTTGATCTTATTATTATTTTGGACTCGTTAAGGCCCATTACACTTTGTTGTCTTTATCAAGTATTGGTCAACAATTACATGGCATCCCAGCAAGCCTAGTGGCGGGTTCATTTCTCATTACCAAGCTCTCGGGTACTAATTTACCAATTTGCTCCTATTTTGGTGATTCAAATATTTTTAAGCTTAAACTTGTTAAATCTTTTGACCTTAGCTTTTAGTAATTACTCTTGCAGTTTTATACGTCCACAAAACCTCTACCTACAACCCAAAACGTTCTCCCCCATCAAATTACCATTTTACCCCTTAGTTTGGTAAAATTACAATTTTTTCACTAGACATACCCTTTTTAATCTAGACTTATCGGATGGCTTTTAAAAATTTATCGTAGAGCCTTAGAATAACGTTTATAGTGCCTCTAAGCTCTCAAAATGGATTTCATAACTTATTACATTTCTAAACACAATCAAATAAAAGTATTACATGTAAGCCCCTTTATGTCTTTTAAGATCGTACATTTGACTATAACATAAACCATATTATTTCTTGTATTTATTTAGCTTAATATAATGTTTTAAAGGTGACAAATATGTTGTCTAATTATAGTCGAAGCAGATTTTATAATTTGATCCGTTATTTATTTATTTTTTGCATTATAGTCCTTATTTAGCCCCAATTAGTTCCTAATACCCTTTGGTTCACCTTTTTTTATACTTAATGTCCTTATAAAGTGTTCTCACAGGATCATGACTCATTTTTAACAAGTTTTTATTATTTATGTTTTTAACCCTAAATATTTCTATATTTACATTTTGACCCCAAAATAGCGTTTTGGTTATTTCTTATCCATTTATCACCAAAATTTGACCCAAGGTATATTGTAAGTCTCTAATTAAGACTGAAAATTTTCGGATTCAAATAATGTCTCTAGACTGGTGAAATTACGATTTTACCCCTTGAGGGCAAAATCGTCATTTTGACATTTTTATTTCTGACCAAACTTGAGCTCTTCTTATTGCTTATGTCAAGAGTAATATTCTGTCCTTCTACGTGAATATGAAAATCCCACTCAAAATACTATTTTCTAATTTATTAATATTTGTGCTAAAAATGTTATTTTTGATACTTTATAGTCATTAATTCTTATTCTAGCATATTTGAGATGTCAAAATATTTTTCCTCATCATTCATGCTTCCATTAACAGAGGACATAACATATCAAATGTCAGAATCTCCTATTCTCATACATCAATACTCATTTCATGTCATATAACCATAAAAATCATATAAACATATTTTTCATCATATTCTATACACAAATCATGTTTTCTAGCCATTTCAAATCATGGCAAGCACATATATTATCTCACTAGATAGCAAAATAACATTTTAACCATTTATCATGCCAAGATTTTCATATTTGTAAGAATTCTGAAAGAAAATTAAGTTTTCAAGAACTTGGTAAACCACTAGTTTACAAGTCATTTATCTCTTAGAAAAGTAGTGGGTTATTAGCTCCTTTTGAAGGCCTTGAACCACTCTTGGTAAATCATTAATATTGTAAATTTTTAAGTTGTTACAGTTAGATTGAAGGAACTACTGGAAGACATTGATATAAGCGACTACATCTTAGATATCTCAACTTGTCTTTTAGTTCTATGACGGAATTGCCACGCCGGCTATGCAATTTATTTAATTTGCAGACTTTAAAAGTGAGCAAATGTCTGAACCTTAGACACTTGCCAGATGGAACAGGAAAACTGGTTAACTTACGACACATACATATTGATGGGTGTGACCGTCTGGAGCGCTTGCCAAAAGGGATTGCAAAGTTAACTTGCCTTCGGACATTGGATATGTTTGTAGTACCTAATTGTGCCGAGTACAATGTGGCGTTAAACTTGGAAGATTTAAACATGTTGCAACATTAGCAAGGCTGTTACCTCCATATAGCCGGATGTGGCCACCTGGGAAATGGGAGTTGGGCGGAGCGAGCACTACTCAAGGACAAAGAATACCTTGCTGATTTGAAGCTAACTTTTAACTCCACAGATGAGAGAAGTGATGACGACATACTTGAAGCGTTGCAACCGCATTCAAACTTGAAATCTTTGGAGATCGGATGGTACACTGCCACTGGGAGGAGTGGGAAGGGATTTAGCGCAAGCTTAGGTTCGGGACAAGAAGAAGATCATGATGGTGATAGATGTTTAACAATAATGCCATGCCTTCAATCCTTAGAGATTTCCTTCTGCTACAAACTAAAAGCTCTGCCAGACTATCTACGATCCACTCCACTGCAGAATCTGACCATCCGTTGTTGCCATAATCTCCATGGACGTTGCGAGAAAGCAGTAGGAGAGGATTGGTTCAAAATTTCTCCCATCCCAAACCTCCGAGTTTGGTAACATGACGGGATGACGGAAACTTGGCAATTGCATGGAAGAACATTAAACTGTACAAGTACATTCCATGAAAGGATCACGACGACCATTACCGCTATAAATTCCGGTAACTATATTCCTCATATCTCTCCGGAGTAGCATTTAGACTTGCACTATTTGCTTTTACATATATGTTTGACCATCAAGGCTAAATAAGAGTTTTTGTCCAAGTCATATCACTGAAGTTCTTGTGATCTCTCTGTTTTTTTTTTTTAGCAGATTTACTCTTTTCAGTATTGTTGGATACACCAGGGTTATCAAAAGCAAAATTTCTAAGAACTCTTAATATATAATTGCAAAGGTGTCGATAACAAAATCATCGGTATATACTAGTAGGATGAACTTGAAACAACCAAAAGGAAAGGGTTTTTTTTTTTTTTTTTTATTAAAAGAAAAAAAGACAGAATACTAATTTTTTCTTTTCTTTTCTTTCTTTCTTAATTTTTTTTATGATAATTAATCTGTTTGTACTTGAAACAAGTATAAATTTGCATCATTTGTATCCTTTACTTGCTAGTCTAATATATATATATATATATATATATATATATATATATATTTATTTCATTTAGTAGATGTTGGATTTAGGGCCGGCACTATGAAGGAGAAGGGCCGACCCTCACTGAATTTCTGAAAAAAATAAATTTGAGTCCTCCAAAAATTATTATTATTATTATTATTTTTATGATTTCTTATCGATATATATTAATGAAAGCTTTTTATGGTAGGGTATCTTATTAATAGTGCATGTTTCTAAATTGTTAGATCTATTAAAACATATTGTAATACTATTCCTTTTTCTTGTAATTTATTTACTTTTTTAAAACTATTCCTTTTTCTTGTAATTTATTTAATTTTTTAAAAAAATTATTAGTGTACGTCTCACTAAAGTGGAAGGTTCTATGCTACTAGTTGGATTTAACCTTTTCTTTTCACTCTCATGTGACACTAGAACCATGTTATGTGTATTTTCGGAGACAATGCACTCTCATGAACAAAGTGCACAGCATGGGGTTGGATTGTTGGAGTTCCCAAAACAGAGGCATGTTTTCATTGAAGTTGACACTTGACAGAGCTATACTGCCTATGCTCATATGCATATTTATATATGTATATCATACATACATACATATATATATATATATATATATCAACATTTTGAGATAATGTGTCTTCAATGGGAAAGACACTTATGGTGTCTAAATTTAATTATTGTCAGAAATTTTTTTCGGATTGTCCTGCAGGTTCAAGATTTTTTGTCTTCATAAAATTTTGAGGAGGGTTATTCAGTATGAACTAAAGTGCTACTTTCTACTAGCATCCTCATAATGAAGTGGAGAATCAGTTCCACCACGGTAAATCTTTATCTCTGATTACTCGCTACTTAGCAACCTTTTTTTTTTTTTTTTTTTTGGGGGGGGGGAGGGGGGTGGTGGGGAAGAGGTACTTTTCTTTTGTGCTTCATTGCTACAAGTAAAACGATATAGTTATATGTTTGTAGTTTTTTGGGTGTATCATCCGGAGTTAGTTCATCACTCAACTTGACTTTACTGTTACAGATCGTGACGTTCTCCAAAGACGTTCCGAGGTGGGAGAGGACGGGCTCAAGATTTCTTGCATCCCAAACATCCCAAGTTGGTAATTACTGGATGAGGAAACTAATTGAGACAGTTCCACACGTCCAGATGTTGTGGCAAGTATGGGCATGTTTGGTGTAGTAGTTTGAGTTGAGATTTTTAAGTTTCAATAGTAAATTTTTTGAATTTTTAGAAAAGACAAAAAACTTTTTGGGAAAAAAACAAAAATTTTTTGAGAAAAAGACATAAAAAAGTTTGAGTTGAATGGTTTGAACTAGCAACCAAACATGCCATATATGTTTATATCGTGTGAAACTAGAAGATCACATAAAATCCTGAAATCATATGGTAGCTGTGAATCTTTTTTTTTTTTTTTTTTGAAGTTTAAAACTCGGTACTTTTTGGTGAAATTAGAAATGAAATTACCGTAAGACTATACTTGTAACCACAACTTTCTTCTCTTTCAAAACATTGAAAGATCTAATAAAAACATTTACTAAAAATAAATTAGGAAAGTGCTTTGCAATATTGCTTGCCATTTTACGCAACAAACTATTGCTCCGTTTGCCTCACCATCTCAACTCAAACTAAACAACTCAAATCTCATCATGTTTTTTGTCTTTTCTGAAAAAGTTTTTTGTCTTTTCTGAAAAAGTCAACAAAATTTACTATGCAAACTTAAAAATCTCAACTCAACTCAAACTGAACCTGCGATCCAAACGAACCCATAGGGTTCAGTACGTAAACTGCAGTACCATTCAAGATTTTAATGTACATATATCCTTTTTTTTTTTTTTTTAAAGTCATTGGATGATTAAAAAAAAAATGAACCATTAAAAAAAATGTAAACTATTACGTGATAAAGTTTTTTTTTTTTTTAAGTACGGAGAAGATCACTTTTCAACCACATTCTAGAGGTGTAAATAGGGCTTGGCCGGACCGGCCTTGCCCATGTGAGCCTAGAGGGAATACTGGCCCGGAATAAAGGTTCGCCAACTTGGTCCCATACTTCGATGGGTAAAGGACAGCCCGGTGTTTTGTTTGTTGATCTACTTACATACCAATCCACTTATCTTGTAAATAAGGGAAAAATAATAAAATAACATTTTTTTAAAGAGTTATAGTAAATTATAGCATACAATTTTAAACATAATAATAAATAGTATAATCAAATTTATTGATCACACAATACAAAAAAAAAAAAAAAGACCCTCCTCCTTTCTCCTCACTCTCTCTCTCTCTCATCCTCTCTCTTTCTCTCTCTAACATGAAACTATGTAAATAAATTTGTTCTTAAAAGTTAACCATAAATCCTTTATTTTTTAGAAAATCCAAGGAAATCCAAAGATTTTCACGAAAATCCAAGGATTTTCATGAAAACATTTGTTATAATTTATCATATTTTAAAAAAACCTGCTATAAACTTCAAATTTACCTATAAAATATGTTATTTCTATAATTTGTCATAAAAAATCTCAAAGAGAAATTACCCAAATAGTCATATTTTTTTTTTATTTATTGACCAACATGATATAAATTTACTATTCTTAACCAATATGATACAAATTTTAATTTTATTTTTATACCATAGACAAATTTTATATACAATGATATTTTAATTTATAATTTTATATAATTCGGATGCTTTCTCCAATCTTAAAAGATACTATATGCGCGCAGGCCCATTCCGGCCCCACAAGTCATACACCTAGATCCAACCAACCTATCCTGTAAGGTCGGTCGGTCTACTATAACTTTTCTCATTTTTTGGATTTGTAAAATTATATATGCTACAAAAATATCCAAAAAGTGAGGCTAACTGATAGCTAAGGTGAAATATGAAAAGAATCCTTGAAAAGTAAAATGCAGCCATCTTTATGATTTCACATTTCATTAAAGAATCTTATTTAGTTTCCTAGCAGATGTATTAGAGACAAACGACTTTGACCCAACTTACCCACATGAGTAGATTCCTAGCAATTGTGCCATTGACTCTCTAAGTCATCGTCCAAAAACCATTAAAAAAAAAAAAGAAAGAAAATCTGTACCAGAAAATTTATCCCTCCTTTGGCCAACTGAGGAGACCTGCAACTCGAGCTTTCGAGCTATGGCGGGGCAGGTGATTTCGGTTTGCCTAAAACAGCTCAAAGTTATGGCTGGACTGATAGCTAACGCAGCCTTAGAACAAGCGGGAGCATCAGCCTGGCAAATGACAGCAGAGCAATTTAACTCAATCAAGGACGTCGAGAAAGGAATCGAGAAGCTCGGTAGCAATCTTACCGCCATTCAAGCCGTGCTCTCCGACGCCGAGAGAGAGCAGATCGACAGTGCCACCACGCGAAACTGGTTGGACAACCTCAAGAAAGTTTCTCAGGAGATCACCGGTGCGTTGAATGAGTGGATTGCAGCCATTAGCAGATCAAGTGTTGATCAAGATGAAGAAGAAAGTGGTCAAGAAAATCATGCCTCCTTCGCCAAGAAGGCACGCCTTATGGTCTCTGGGTTATGTTCTCGGATTATTAATATTCCGGTTCATAAAATTGTTCTGCGTCTTAACGTTGCTTCGGAGGTAAAAAAATTGAATGAAAGATTAGATACGATCGCCGATCAGAGAAGGAAATATAGTTTTGACACGGCGAGGGTGGTTAGAAAAGGCGATCAACGTCGGCGTAAGACTACCTCTTTTGTTGATGTAAGCAAAGTGTATGGTCGAGATGGAGAAAAGGAAAATTTGATTAGAAAGTTATTGACCGACGAGGATTTCAATAATTATGAAGATCGGAACGCGTTTGAGATAATTTCGATTGTGGGGAAAGAGGGAATTGGTAAAACCACTCTCGCGCAACTTGTTTATAAGGATGACGCAGTTAAGAATCATTTTGTTAGAAGAATTTGGACATGTGCCGCTGATCCTTCTGACGAGACAGGAATTGCTAAGGCAATCATCGAAGCTGTCGACGGTAGAGCTGCCGATGTAGTTGCATTGGAATCTTTACTTCAACGAATCCACACGTCTATTGAAGGAAAGAGGTTTTTGCTCGTACTAGACGATGTGTGTACCGAGGGTGTGACGAAATTGGAAGCGTTGAAGGAAGTACTGAAGAATGGCGCGGAAGGAAGTAGGATTCTTGTGACAACCCGAAAGGAGGAAGTTGCGGTTATAATGAGAGCGGGAGGTAACATGATTTTCCTTGAGGATTTGCCTTAGAAGGCTGGCTGAGTTCCAAGGTTTGATCCTTTGTCGTTCCTTTCATTCATCAATTATTTAGCCTTTTATTTTTATTTTTATTTTTTGACATGTAACATAGAAGATTTTATCATAATTTTTCCTTAAAACAGGCATGCCTTGCCTCGCCTTGCTAAGAGGAAAAGAGCAATACTAACGGGGCACTAGGGGTGCACTACATATTAATAGAAAGTGGGTTATAGTAACTCGATCGACACCAATGGTATACATGCAGATGTCCCAGAACATTTTTCGAGAGGAAATGATTGTTGTTCCATCATCAGTGATAAAAGGGATGATGATCGGGAAATGAGTTGCCATCAAAGGTTCCTTCTGATCAGTTCTTTTTTTTTTTTTTTTTCTTTTTCTTTTTAATTTAAACCACGTATTCTGAAAGATAAATTCTATCGGTTTTTATCGAATGAACTATTTGTTTTTGCATTTTACATTATTCTCTTTAACATTGGATTTCTTTTGCGGTGTATATTTACATCTCTAGTACGTCTATAATATATTTCGGACTATATCATCTAAATATGGTCATTATATTTGGTTCGTGGATTGCAAACTTTATCTAACATTTATTGTTGGGATTGAAACTTTTTATATATGCTATGCCACATTTTGCAAGAGAAATGAAAAACCTCTAATTCCTCCCAAATTTACAATATTCTTGGTTTACTTCTGTGGATGCATTTAAGGGCATGTAGGATGTGACTGAAATCTTGCATACATGATTACGATCTAAGGAAAAGGAAGAAAGAAAGAAAGAAAGAAAGAAATTCTTTGGTCCTTGAACTTTTTTCCATAACTGAAATGCTCCTAAACTTTTAAAATATTACTGTAATAGTCTTTTCAGTTAATTTTTGAATGAAATCTGTTTGTAATTTGATAAAAAATTAGTGTTACCTATGGATTCCGTCCAAAAATTAATAGTAATTACTACTGTAGCAACTATTTTTGATAATTTATGGTTATTATTGCTAAAAAAGAAAAACAGTGGGAATGCCCTAAACTATTAAAATGTTGTTACAATAGTCATTCCTATTCATTTTTAAATGAAGTTCATCAGTAATTTGGTCAAAAAGTAATATTAGCTAACGGATTGTATCAAAAAAATTAACGTAAAGGACTCTTGTAATAATATTTTAATAATTTAGGTACATTCCAGCTACGAAAAAAAGCTCAGGGATCAAAATTGTGCAAAGTTAAATGTTCAGAAACCAACGTAGTAATTTACTCTAAAAACAAAGCATAAAAGAGCAGGCACTACTAGAAAAAGGGGATACCACGACGGTTAAAAACCGTCGTCGTATCGATTCCACGACCGTTTTCCAACCGTCGTGGAATCCAGAGTCGTGGAATCTTTTAAGATTCCACGACGGTTTTTTAACCGTCGTGTAATGTGAAAAAATTTCACATTCTACCTGATTTTAAGACCATACCACGACGGGCCCATTTAAAAACCGTCGTGGTATCATGGATACCACGACGGTCTCACATTCAAACCGTCGTGGTATCCCTCGGGATACCACGACGGTTCCAAGTGGAACGGTCGTGGTATCCTGGGATACCACGACCGTTCCACCTCGGGACCGTCGTGGTATCCCTCGGAGATACCACGACGGTTTTTACGTGGGACCGTCGTGGTATCCCGGTGATACCTTCGCGGTCTCACCGGGACCGTCGTCGGTGCGAATTTTTTTTATAAAAAAAAATTTTTTTGGCAAATTCGTTTAATTTCTCACGGGTAGTAAATCCCGTATGTTAGTACGTTACACATGCAATCGAATTTCCAAAAGTATTATGTAATTACTTAGATAAAATTGTACAACAACTAATATAACGATAGGTAGTGAAATGTCTCTATATTGTTTCTAGTCAATATTGTATACACCGCATTACAAAATTAGCCCACTCGGTCCTAACCAAACTCATGTCAGCATCAGTATAAAAATCCTTGGTTTGAAGCACGGCTAGTCCATCAACAGTATAGGTTATTTCTCGCATGTAAGCTAACACAAAATAACCGCATTCTACATAACCTTCCTGTATTGGACATCGAACGGTATCAATCAACGTTTGCCAGTTGCGTCGCTGTCTCATTCCGCTTCCCACCAACAGTTTCCAATCATTAAGTGCCCTATCAATTTTACAAATTTCAAAACAATTACAATAACAATTATTTTATGTCTAATCATAGATATAAATACATAAAAGAATACTTACGTCGTAATTAAGTCTTTAAAATCATCACCCGGTGCGTTTCCTAGAGGATTAAAGTACATGACCGAGTCATCCCACGGATCAATCACTGCCAATATCCAATGTTGGCCGCTATTATATGGCATAAGAAACCGCTTTCCCTTTGGTGCGTTTCTTATGATCCGTAGAATACATTCGGCCCTCTCTCGAACGTAGGTGGCCCGATCTACATTCTGCTGAACTGGTGAGACAAGGACTGGTGAAATAAACTCGAACCGTTGATCCATACCTGTTCTTGCACAACACTCGACTAAGTATCTGCAAAATAAGTAGGCACACTTGTTACGGAAAAACAACATATATAAGATTAAGAAGATAAATAATTAAATTATTTAAGGATAAATGTATTACCTGATGTAAACCATTATGCTGTTTGCACTAATTTCTTTAAATGAAATGAAATGATATACATCTTCAAACCCAATATATATGGGCATCTCATCGCCCATGACGAAGTGTTGTTGTGGGCAGACTATTTGTGTACCGTCCCGCATGGAACTTTGTGCGTAAAATGCCAAAGGTCTCAATTCGAAGGAAACATCATTAAGGTTAAACGAAGGCATTTCTTCTTACGCCGGTTGTTGTTCTACCTCCGGTTGTGACTGTATTTTCTTCCTCCCTGCTCTCTTTTTCGTACGTTTGCTTCCCTCAGGCTGTGTTTCAGGAGCACGACTGGGACCTTTACTTGCCTGGCTTAAACTAGTTTGCACGACGACTAAACTTTTCGGCCAAGCAACAAACCCACCGACAACTTCTTCTACAGATGTGGCTTCGTTTGTCGGAATTGGTAGGAGTGCACGATTTATTTTTGGGACCGTAACGGTCACTCGTACATTCTCCTCACCTAAAGGAATCCCATGGACTGTGTCGGTTGGAACACAGTCCACGTATGCCCTGCCGATTGCAACAAGAACGACTCCTCCGTTAACTAAATCAGGAATAAACAGCTGGCATTCCTTACTTGCGTTCGGCATGGAATTCGGATCCGACGGCCCAGCTTCTTTTTCATTCAAAGTGTAACTAGCTTTGAAGCTGTTGTGTTGATCTACGGTAGGTGCGGTCATCTCCTCGGCCATAGTGTCTCGGTTTATGCCGTGCTTCGCACAAAGTTCCTGTACGGTTCTTTCCAATGCGGCAATCTTTAGTTTCATATTCGACACTTCATCTTTTTGCTTTGACGGATGCACCAGGTTGAAGTATTGTGATTGCTTGACAAACTTAGATTGCCCCCGAATCCGTCCCGAATGCTCGGCATTGCCTAATGCCTTGGTCAATATGTCCTCTGTCCCCACAGATTCAAAACTTCCTTGTGTCTCTTGTTGAGTAAACTCGTCCTGTAACAATTAGAGAAAATGTTATGAACTTGCAAACATAAAAGAGTTTACTGAATGGTTATATTATAAATGGATTCGAAAACTTACTATATGCTCGGCAATATTTTTAAATTCTTCCTTCTTAAATCCTCCATCGGGTTTGACGCGCATGTCCAGCCAGCTGTCATACCGTTTTGCATATTCTCCAAACTTTTCGAACTGCATCCCAATAATTAGCGTTAGTAACATTAGCGAATAAATTGGAAGTACAACATACCCTTATCACAATTTTTCCAAGTAAGTAGCCTACATGAGCTTGGTCACGTTTCCTATAGCCGTCTCGGCCCCCTGTTGATCCGTATTTGCTCTTCTTTCTCATCTCACTTCCTTGTTCGGACAGTCGTTTGAATTCCGGTGAACGTCGGTACGCAATGAATTTTTCCCAATCCTCCTGGGTGATGGTGGGGTAATTGTGAACAACTT
This sequence comes from Ficus erecta, assembly GCA_008635985.1. Lineage (NCBI taxonomy): Eukaryota > Viridiplantae > Streptophyta > Magnoliopsida > Rosales > Moraceae > Ficus > Ficus erecta. The sequence goes on from BKCH01000162.1 coordinate 43,886, forward strand.
TTGGCGGTCGTTGCCACACATTTTCGTCATCAAGCTGATCTCTGACAAAAGCTTGGAAGAGATCGTATCGAAAGCATTTAGCTGACTCCCCACAAGACTTCAAAATTCCTCTTTTGTTGGATTCGTCAACAGTGAATGAAGTTACAACTTCCATCCACACTAGTTCTTTCCTTGGAGCTAAATCGGCACTTCTAAAGTCGGATATCCAAATGGGTATGTGCTCTCGAGCAAGCACTCCAATCCAACTCTGTAATTCATCACCTGGCTTCCCTATAGGTTGCCCTTTACCGTCAAACGAAACTTCAATTCGTTCCCCCTTTGTCCTCACTTGGTGGACTCTTGTCATTAGAGTTGCTCTTCGTCGACCATCTTCCTCGGGATTGAATCTAGGTGAGTTGGTTCGGCGAGGTTTTCCAACATGAGTTTGCGTTGAGCATCCCTCCTCGTGATCTTGCGACATTTTAAATCAACCTAATGCAACTCTAGTAAGGTGGCCATTCACAAATGAAAAAAAATTTGTGATCAAATTTAACGTGTAATCATGGCACCCAAACACATAATAAGATTGTAAATCCGTCCAACTTAACATATACTATTTACTTATATTTATATAAATAACATACAACATAACCAATTATGCAATATATCGACAATGTCAAATGCTAAAACATAAGTGTCAAAATCAACCATTTTCCCGCAAAATCCCCAATTCCGTGCCTTACCCACGGAATTTAGTTTAATCTAATAATAATTAGAACGCATCAAGGCATCGAATTTAACTTGTAATCATGGCACCTAAACACATAAAAAGATTGTAAATCCGTCCAACTTAACATATACTATTTACTTATATTTATATAACTAATATACTATTTTTTTTTTTTTTTTTTTTGGTGGAAAAGATTGTTTAAGGTTGTACTTGGCCTTGATTTTTGATCTTTTTTCTTTTCTTAATTATTACATTCTTGTTTGAAGTTATTGTGCCGCGTAATTCTTTGCTTTAGTTTTGAATTTTATTGTCGTTTAGAATTTATGTCGTTTATATGTTTCTGTCGTTTTCTCTTTTTAATTGTTTAATGTCGTTTTTCAGTTTCGCAGTTGTTTCTTTCTTTTTTTCTTTTTTTTTTTTCAATTTCATGTAGTTTGTGGTTGTTTATTATTTTTTTGACATCGCTTTTGTTTTGGTTACTGCTTAATCTCTCTCTCTCTCTCTCTTGCGAATTTTCAAGTTAGCTTCTCTTTTCATCTTATTGTCGTTCATTTGTTTCCGTAACTACTTCTTTTTTATTGTCGTTTAGGCCCTCTACTTGCTAATATTACCCTTCTTTTTTTTTTTTTAAGATGAGATATTTCCATCTGTTTCTAATAGTTTGTTCGTCGTTTTCAAAGTAATTCCTCTTTATTTGATGGTTTCTCAAAAAACAAAATAGAGAAAAATAAAAATAAAAAAGATTTTTGATGTCGTTTCTGATGCCATGTAGTCGAACTGTAACAAGCAGATCCCAATTTTCCTTACCCGAAATATGCCCTTTCAAAATCCCAACTTAACATGATACAATCGTATGTCCTTCCCGCAAAAACCAATTCATAAAAAACGTTTCCTTTTAATATGAAATGTGGAACAATAATGAACAATTACAATTGACCAATAAAATCTACTATGAAAAGCTTATAACTAACCTTTGGCGACGTTGGCGACGGCGAGGAGAGAGAGAGGGAGGCCGTGGGTCTCGTGGGCGACGGCGAGGAGAGAGAGAGGGAGGCCGTGGGCGACGTTGGCGACGGCGAGGAGAGAGAGAGGGAGGCCGTGGGTCTCGTGGGCGACGGCGAGGAGAGAGAGAGGGAGGCCGTGGGCGACGGCGAGGAGAGAGAGAGGAAGGACGTAGGCGACGGGCTACCGAAGGAGAAAGAGGGAGAAAATTGGCTTGGTGGACGGCGTGGGCGAGGAGAGATAGAGAGGAAACTAAGAGAAAAATGGGAGATTGCCAAAAGTTAGATAGAGAAATAATGGAGATTGGGAAGACAACCAATGTAAAATAAGGGGGAGAATGCCGAAAAAGTAAGGAAAAGAGAGATGGAAGAGGACAAACAATTAGAAATTGACAAAAAAAAAATGCGCGCGCACGTTTTTCGGGGGAAATTTAAATTCCCCCGATACCACGACGGTTTTTAAAAACCGTCGTGGTATCATGGAAACCACGACGGTTTCCATGGAAACCGTCGTGGTACATGTATTTTTTTTTTTAAAAAAAATTTAAAAAAAAAATTTTTGAAATTTTTTTTATTATTTTGGTAGGTACCACGACGGTTTCCATGGAAACCGTCGTGGTACATGTATTTTTTTAAAAATAAAAAATAAAAAAAAATTTTGAAAATTTTTTTTTATTATTTTGGTAGGTACCACGACGGTTTCCATGGAAACCGTCGTGGTACATATATTTTTTTTTAAAAAATTATTAAAAAAAAATTTTCGAGAAAATTTTTTTTATTATTTTGGTAGGTACCACGACGGTTTCCATGGAAAAAAAAAAATTTTCGAAAAAGATTGTTCCTTATTATTATTATTAATTTTTTTTGTGTGGTTAATTTATAGGCTTTCAAGAGTTCCATAATGTTGCCCGCCCATGCAATCTTTGCCTTCCGGTTCCTTTTTCAGGTTTGTCATAAATTCAAGCAAGATTAATTAAAAAAAATTCTTACAACTTCTTTTCTTGTGTGCTTTTAGGCCAGGAAGTTGGACAAAGCAAACTATACCAAGGTAATATATATATATAGACACACACACACACACATACATATGCATCTTCATTGTTACTTACATTTTGTCCTATATTTTGTCCATGCTAATGGGTAAGGAACTATTGAAACTGATTACAAGTCTCATTTATGATATTATGCAGGAAGCAAGCGCAAACTTCTTTCAATTCCTGTGGAAGCTTGTCTATTTAGAGTTTCTCTTGTTTCCTTTCATGTAGAAAAACTAGTGCAAACTAATCGGATTCCCTATATATTGGAGAGGGAGGGGCAAAGAAAGTCGAATTTTAAAAAAAAATTTCCATGGAAACCGTCGTGGTTACTAAAATATTTTAAAAATTTTTTTTTGTTTTTTTTTAAAAAAAACAAAATTTAGGAAACCACGACGGTTTCGAGGATAAACCGTCGTGGTATCAGGAAACCACGCCGGTTTAAATAGGAAACCGTGGTGGTTTCCATTGTTAAAAAATACAAATGGGTTTAAAATGATACATCGACGGTTTAAAAGATTAACCGTCGTGGTTACGTCGAGAATAATATTTAACATAAACTTTTGTCCGCCTATAATCCCACAGGCCGGCACACCTGTGTGTTATGCACGAGCCAGCCCACATCAATAACTCCTGTTATTCTATTAATTCACACATGTATAGTGAGCATATATATAAATAATTAATATATTGTACATGTGCACAATTAACATATTAGTTTGTATATAACAACTTCTGCACGAATTATATACAACGAAAAATAAACTATCAAGATTTTTTGTTTTTCTTTTTGGGCTTCTCAACTCGTGTCCACTCGACATCTAAACGAAGCAAGTGTGAGGTATCATCGTCCAAATCATCAATCTCCTCGACTGGTGGCAGTCCGCTTGTGAAAGATGGAATGTCGGTGCAATCTTCAACAGTTTCTTGGTCGTCACCGTGCATTGTTTGCTTCATTGGCACAACTAAAGATAAATCTAAATTATCGGGATCCGTTGTGTAAAATACCTGGACCGCTTGCGACGCCATAATGAAAGGATCATTTTTGTATCCCAAACGCCTAAGTCCCACAACCGTCACGCCGTCCCTATCAATCTTAACAAAATTATTGTCAGCCCAATTGCATTTAAAAGTGCTATCCGCAAGCCGCAATAATCTAGTTCCCAAATATCGTCAATGAACCCAAAGTAGTTCATGCTACCGTATACCGGGGTCTTGTCCTTGCGGATGAAATGTGCATAGACTCGGCACGGAGGCTGACACCACTATTTTGGACGGTATGCTTCGCATCTCTTTCGCGAGTGTAGAAGGAGTAGCCATTGACAGAGTACGATGTATATCGTGTGACTATCGATGACGGTCCTCTTGCTAGCTTCATTAAGTCTTGGGAAAGGCCAGGCTTCATATGCAAATGTTTTCTTAGCCACTCCCGAAATGTCCGGTTGTGCTCATCTTGAATCCACTTCTCAGATCTGGTTTTCCTCGGATTCGCAACTCTTAATTCCGCCATGTGAACTTCAATGAAAGGCTCCACTTCCTTAGCATTGTGCAAAACGTACAGACAAGCCTTTTCCCATTCATCTCTATTTACTGGTGAATGAACGCCCACGGATAGTCCTTTCGACGTAACTTGACCGCTCGTTGGCAACCCTATTGGGTCCGCGTTTGACAAATACTCGGAGCAAAATTCAACTGACTCCTCGGCTATGTAGTTTTCCACTATACATCCCTCCGGCCTATTTCGGTTCTTCACATAGCCCTTCAAAACCTTCATGTACCTTTCGAAAGGATACATCCACCTCATATGGACCGGTCCACATAGTTTAACTTCCCGAAACTAAGTGCACCGTTAGGTGGATCATGATATCAAAAAAGGCTGGTGGGAAATACTTCTCAAGCATGCACAATGTCATCACCAATTCCGATTGCAGCGGATCAAGCATCAGTGGATCAATTACCTTCGAGCATATTGAATTGAAAAATGAGCATAACTTCGTAATTGCATATCGCACATCTTTCGTTAAAACTCCCCGCAATGCAAGAGGTAATAATTGTTGCATCAAGATATGACAATCATGTGTTTTCATTCCAATGAGCCTCAAATCCTTCATCGACACCAACCTTTTGAAGTTGGAAGAGTACCCACTTGGCACTTTCACGGACGCAAGCCATTCACAAAGCTTTCTCTTCTCTTGTCTCGATAATGTGTGCTTTGCCGGAGGTAAGTATGTGCCGTTCGATCTTTTCTCGGGGAGCAAATTGGCCTAATCTTCATCTCTTCAAGATCCAACCGTGCCTTTTCACCGTCTTTAGTTTTGTTTGGAATGTCAAGCAACGTGCCCACTATCGATTCACAAACATTTTTCTCAATATGCATAACATCTAAGCAATGACGGATGTAGAGTGACTTCCAATATGGAAGTTCGTAAAAGATTGACTTCTTCTTCCAAGGTCCATCGACATCCGGAGCCTTACGTTTTCTCTTCCCCAAAACTACTTTCACATCTTTAACCATCTCATAAACGGCTTCGCCTGACAAAATCCGAGGAGCTGATCTTTCTTCGGTCTTACCATCAAAAGCCTTCTTTTGTTTGCGGTATCGATGATTTGTTGGCAAGAATCTCCTGTGACCGAGGGTAAACGGTTTTCTTACCATTCTTCAACCGGATGGAAGATGTTTCCTTCATACAAACTGGACAACCGATAGAACTCTTAACAGGATAACCAGAGAGGTTGCCAAGTGCAGGAAAGTCATTAATTGACCAAATCAACATTGCACGAAGATTGAACGTATCTTGACGGTGAGAATCTTTAACTTGTAAACCGTCTTCCCACAAGCTTTTGAGGTCATCGATTAATGGTGCCAAGTACACGTCAATGTCATTCCATGGTTGTTGTGGGCCTGAGATCAATAAAGTCAACATCAAGAACTTCCGCTTCATGCACAATTCTGGTGGGAGATTGTAGTTGACAAGTATAACTGGCCATGTACTATGCCGACTACTCATGTTACCATGTGGGTTCATTCCGTCCGTCGACAAACCGAGACGTAAATTCCTTGGTTCTGCACTGAAATCTGGATGATTGTCGTCAAAGGTCTTCCATTGAGGTGCGTCGGCCGGATGCCTAAGTTTTCCATCATCAACACGTTTATCAAGGTGCCATGTCAAACTTTTAGCATGCTCGGCATTGCGGAATAAACGACGCAAACGTGGTGCCGGTGGAATGTACCATAACACCTTAACCGGCACTCCTTTTCTACCATTCGATGGCATCTTGCCCTTCTTCCATCTTGACTCGTTACAAAACGGACATTCATGTAAAGTTTCATATTCCTTCCGGTAAAGGACGCAATCATTTGGACAGGCATGTATTTTCTCATATTCCATTCCCAAAGTGCTCAACGTCTTCTTCGCCTCGTACATACTAGGTGGCAATTTATTATCCTCCGGTAGAACATCTTTTAGAAATTCTAAAAGAGTCGTGAAACTAGAATTCGTCCACCCGCCCGACGCTTTCATATTCCATAATTTAACCAATGCCCCTAATTTAGTATATTTTGTACACCCGGCATACAAGGGCGTTTCGGCATCATTAATCATTGCCTCAAATAACTCCGGACGGTGCACAAAGTTCTCTTCCAAATCATTCACCATATTGAACATATTATCACCAACGTCTTCATCAACAATAGGCTCTTTACCTTTACCTTTAGTGCTCGTCGATGTAGAGTTAATATTGAAAAAAGCTTCGCCATGTAAATACCAAGTTTGGTAAGAACAAATAATCCCATAAGCGCGCAAATGCCCTCTAACATCATCAATGGAATGAGATCTATGATTACCACAAATTTGACACGGACACGGAATCTTATCATCTTGTATGTGAGCTTTGGCAAATGACAAAAATTCTTCAACACCATCTCCATATGCTTTAGACAATCTATCAAACCACATCCATTTCCTATCCATGATTTGCAAATCCTAAATAAAAAAATTTAAATTAAATAATTTATTACAAGGTCGAGTACTCTATTTAATGTAACATGCATATATATAATTTTCATTACTAATTAACAACGGCCCATTAATCGGTTTTTCAACATTTGAAAATCGAATTAAGAACATAACAAATATAATTAAAATACAAAACGATCTAAATCCATAATATAATTAAGCTATCTAACATTACTTGATCACACAATTAATTTATGTCCACCCATTGCACAATTTAACTCCAAATCGATCCCAAAATATATATATAAAGCAAAAAACACCTTAATTTATAAAATGATCATATCCACAAATCATCAATATTAAAACAATAACAAGTCAATCACTTACAGATAAATTATAATGATGGATATATATAGATGATGGCGATGGACGTCCACACGGTGTACTGCCTGCCTGTATTCGGAGGGATCTAACTTTATATTCGGATGATTTGTAGTTGTAAAAATTTTGACGACAACAATAAACTCTCGGCGTTCATTTTAAATTTTTCGGGACTTTTACACGACGGTTTTCTGAAAAACGGTCGTGGAAACCCGGATATCCACGACCGTCTTTCAGTAAACGGTCGTGGAAGCCCCCGTGATTCCACGACCGTTTATTAAAGACGGTCGTGGAAGCGTGGAGGCTTCCACGACCGTTTGTACAAACGGTCGTGGAAGGAGTGATTCCACGACCGTTTTTTCGAACGGTCGTGGAAGCCCGCGCTTCCACGACCGTCTTATCTAAACGGTCGTGGAAGCACGAGGGCTTCCACGTGCTTCCACGACCGTTTATTAAAGACGGTCGTGGAAGCAAGGGGCTTCCACGACCGTTTATACAAACGGTCGTGGAAGCCCCCCATGCTTCCACGACCGTTTACTTAAACGGTCGTGGAAGCATGGGGGGCTTCCACGACCGTTTGTATAAACGGTCGTGGAAGCCCCTTGCTTCCACGACCGTTTACTTAAACGGTCGTGGAAGCTCCAGTTTCCACGACGGTCTTTTAAAACGGTCGTGGTATCCTGCATTTCCACGACGGTTTTCGGAAAATTTTTTCCGCTCCGTGTTTTTTCGAATTTTCTACGACGGTTTTTAAGAAAACGGTCGTTGATATACCGTCGTGGAATGCCAAATTTGTAGTAGTGAGGAAAACCAATGCAACAAGTGAAGAGAGAGAGGCTATTAGCCGAAAGAAAAATGAAGAGAGAGAGGCTATTAGCCGAAAAAAAAAATGAAGAGACAGAGGCTATGAAAACCATGCTATGAAAGGCTTGAAAAAAAAAACAATAATAATAACACCTTCAAAATACTCAATCCAAATCAATTTAACTTTTAAATATATTGCCTATGAAATTTAAATAAATAAATGGGATCCTAATTAAATATATATGCCATGAATGTTTACTTTATGCCATTATTTCCAAAATTTAGGCTATGTTTGGTAAGATGGATGGAGAGGAGGAGGGATAAAGAGAGTTGGAGGAATGGAGAATGTGAAGGATGGAGAGAATTGTAAGAATCCCTCATGTTATTTCGTAAGGAGTGAGAGTTAAAATGATCAATGATAGTTCTTTAGTTAATTATTATATTGTTTATTTATTATTACTGTCTTAAAAAAAATTAAAGACAAAATTGTCTTTTCAATTGAAATTTGAAGGGAGAGCTTGCATCCTTCCATTGATGGAAGGAGGCATTTTGGTGGGCCTAAAGGGAGAGAGTCTCCCTCTATCTTTCCTCTCCCTTCTTATTTCCTTCCAACCAAATAATGAAATGAAACTCTCCTTCTACCCCTCTCCCTTCTTGCATCTCTCCCTCCAACCAAACACACTCTTAAAGTCTGTTTTTCTTCATATACTTTCCCAGACTTCTTAAAAACTTTTAGCCCGTTGGTACTCCTACTTTATTCACTTTTCAAAAAAAAAAAAAATTTCTGCGGTATTTCTCTACTAAAATTTGAATTTAGGATGCGTTTGTTTGCAGTGCCGGAATGATAAATGGTAATTGATAGGAATAAAATGGAAAAGAAAGTACATTTTTATATTTGATTATAGTTTTACAGAACTATGGAATGAAGTTTAATAATTTGAGCTTGAGTTAATGCTTAAATTTGAGTTTGAACCCATGACTCAAATCAAAGACATTATAAAAAGAAGAGAAAATTACCCAATTAGCCACCAAGGCTTTATAGGCCCAATTTGCTATGATCCCTTAGACCATGTATTATTCATATATGAAGGTTGATGGTATGTTTGTTGCAAGAAAAAAGTGAAAAAATAAGATATTTTTTTAGAGACTTATGCATTAGTATTATTTCTAATATCATATCATTGTTTATCAACATTTTCTAGAGAAAAGGATTTTATCATTATTATTAAGTTATAGAATTCGTAACAATAAATTTTTATTGTATTGATAGATTAAAAAGTTCATATATCAATAAATAGAAATCAAACATTAAATTCAATATTGTTTATACTTTGGGAGAAATTTATCTTCAAGTCAAGAAGTTTACGAACCTTTATTGAAGAGTAATTTTTTTTTAATCCAAATATCAAAAGGTATCATCAATACATAAATTTTTAGCACTCCATTAAAGATGCTTTTAAAAATATGTTCTTTTTGTTGACATATGATATCATCTTGAAATGAATGGTTGGAATCTAATAAAATAAACTTTTTTCTTTTAGTACTGCCTACAAGAATGCAACCTTGTCTTTATGTAAAGTGCACTTTATTGAAAGGCAAGTCTGACAAAGTTTCAAGAAAAAGAGGTTCCTCTGAAACAACACTCAGAGAGAGAAAGTGATCTGATATGAGAGAAGTAGAGGGAAATTAATAGAGTTAGTTGTACAGTAAAAAAGGAAAGAGAATGGAAAGAAAATAGAATGGAAAAATATTATAATAGGGTCTACGGGTAAACATGAGGATGGGTTTATGGTTTTGGTGTGGGTCGGGTCGGGTTGGGTTTTTTAATGTCATGTTGAAAAGAATGGAAACCACTAACAGCCCAAACATGGGCGGGCGGTGGATGATTGGAGGACGGACTATGCGGGCAGGTTGTGTCTCTAGATGTCAAATTTGACTTCTCCAAAAATAGTTAAAAAATAAATACCTATCAATAAATCAAATATTCCATTTTTAATCAAATTCTTTGAATAACTAGAATATAAGCACAACATATATATTTAGAGCTTTTCGTTTTGGGAAACAATCAAACCAATTAGATTTTGAGAGGAAAACATATTTTAGGAAAAATTGCTTCAATATTTCTTTAGTTCTTTGTCGTGAGAGGAAAATGACGAAGTAATCTAATAAAACACAAAACTTGGCATCCAAACTCCAAAATGCCGCAAGGAGGAGTACAATGCAACCATCTAGGTCTCAGCATCGTGCCGTCGTTAGAGGAGACAGGTTGGCTGGGGTTGGGTGGCACCGACGACTCTCGGTCTCCCTCTCTTTTTTTGCATTTGACTGTTGTTCTAGGTTTTGTTCTTTTACGTTGTTCTTTGTTGCTTTGGCAGATGAAACAACACAAAAAATAACACAAGAATGGAAAGAGAAAACAGAAAGACATCAAACTCCTCTCTAGTTTTCTTTACTTTTTTTTTTAATATACTCATTGGGGGTCGAATCGGGTTCAACTCAAAGATGGAAGACATAATCCGCCACCCGCCCACTTGAGTATACAGGTGGAAGAGTTGTTGATGTAAACCTGTGGATGGCGGGTGGTGCAGGCGGGTGGTGCAGGCGGGTTTTGTGCAGTCCTAGTAGGGTCTACTTTTTATTATTTTTAAAAGTGGGAAGAAAACTAAAGTCCACCAAAATAACATTTCCTTGTTTTTAAATAAAATAATATATACAAATAATGATGTAGAGGGTGAAATCTAAGCCAAATTTGTATTGAGGGCCAATGACATATTGATCTAGCGGCTTGCGCATGAACAAAGAAAGTAAAGTGTATAAATAAAGAGACATAGGTTTTTTATAGAGGTTCACCTATAATCTCGTGCGCTATGACCTCTTTGACGTTTGGGATTCTTTGTTATGTATGATATGATGAGTACATGATAGCTCTTGAGCAAGAATGGAATAGAGAAGAAGAAAGGGAATTTTGTGATGACCCAACCTCTCAGACCGTCTCTTAAAAACTTACTTACTTGCATCTTATTTAAAATTGTTACCAATTCATTTTTAGTTCCTCAAAATTTCAGGGAAATTTTTTTTTTTGAAGTGATTCTTTTAAAATCATAATAATTAAAATTAGTTTTAAACAAAACATACTAACATAACATTTCAAACTTAGTCATACCGGTGTCTAATTAAGTCTTTTATACCTACGTATTAAAATGTACTAACATCAAAACAACATTTAACAAATCTTCAAAAACATGTGCGGATTACAAGAAAGCGGGTAGCCTCCATAAAACCCATCACACTTTCACCCATCACGCATCCGCACCGCCAGTCCATCAATACTTAATATGTCATAGGCAATTTGCCTGAATTATTTGCAGTGGAAAACATAAAGGAGTGAGATAAACTCAATAAGCATAGACGTGCAATCCCACAAATGCTTACAATTGAAAATGCATGGCAGATTATGTAATTATTCATTTATTCATTCAACATCTTATGGGCCCTTGTGTTCATACCGATGTGTGCGCGACCTTAAATGGGGAAGACGGGGGAGCGACCCAATCCGTCATCACCCAAGGTCATAACTTTAACTTCATTGATCATAATTTTCTCACATTTGGCTGAAGGCAATTATCCTTCCATTCGGTCGGAGATTGGTACAACACATCATTAGTTTCACTTTCTTAAATATTAAGCCATATGGTGAGCATGCAAGAATGACATGTTCAATAAAACGTGTATGTAAATACATTATCATGGCATACTTTAGTAAAGTGTGTAAATAAACACGTCATCATAACATACTTTCATAAAAGTGTGTAAATAAACACATCATCATGGCATCATATCATATCATCAAAAATAAACATCAAGTTCATATCGTGCATATCATATAAACAACCACACTGTAAGTGGGGTCTATACTTATTGAAAATCGTGTAACTGTGTATCCACATAGATTGTTTCCGGCTCTTCCTCAAGTCGATAAGGTGTCCTAATTTTAAATTGACATCCGACAGTTAGAATAAGGTTTTTGAATCGTTTTCGATTATGGACATATATTCTCTTAATTAATTATTAATTCAATTTAATTTATTAATTTGTTTCTAAGTTTTTTAATCTTAAAAGAATAATATCCTTAATTATTAATTAAATGATTATCATAAATTAATTTCTTAATTAATAATTAGTTAATTTTAATTATAAATTAATTAATTATTAACCCATTAATGAGTTAATTATTTAATACTTAATTCCTTATTCCTTATTCACTTAATTCCACTTTATTCATAATTTGGGTCCATTATGTGACCATAGATAACCATGGTCTTCTAATATCATATTGGGTCATCTTTATAGATTGTGGGCTTATTGGGTCCATTGTGACCCATTTACTTATAATTGGCTTAAATCATTTCCAAATAGTGTTTTGACCTTATTATTGTTTTAGACCCGTTAAGGCCCATTATACTTTGTTATCTTTATCAAGTTTTGATCAACAATTACATGACATCTCAGTAAGTCTAGTGGCGGGTTCATTTCTCGTCACCGAGCCATCTGGTACTAATTTACCAATTTGCCCATATTTTGGTGATTCAAGCATTTTTAAGCTTAAACTTGTTAAATATTTTAACCATAGCTTTTAGTAATCTCTCTTGCAGTTTTATAGGTCCACAAAACCTCTACTTACAGCCCAAAACATTCTCCCCATCAAATTATCATTTTACCCCTTAGTTTGGTAAAATTATAATTTTGCCACTAGACATATCCTTTATAATCTATACTTATTGGATGGTTTTTAAAAATTTATCTTAGAGCCTTGGAATAATGTTTACAGTGCCCCTAAGCTCTCAAAATGGCTTTCGTAACTTATTACATTTCTAAACACAATCAAATAAAAATATTACATTTACGCCTCCTTTTATGTGTTTTATGGTCGTACATTTGACTATAACATAAACCATATTATTTCTTGTATTTATTTAGCTTAATATAATGTTTTAAGGGTGACAAAGATACTGTCAATTATAGTCTAAGCAGATTTTATAATTTGACTCGTTATTTATTTATTTTTGAATTTTAGTCCTTATTTAGCCCCAATTAGTTCCCAATACCCTTTGGTTCACGTTTTTTATACTGAATGTCCTTATAAAGTGTTCTCACAGGATCAGGGCACATTTTTAACAAATTTTTATTATTTACATTTTTGACCCTAAATTTTCTATATTTACGTTTTGACCCCCTAAAGGCGTTTTGGTCCTTTCTTATCCATTTATCACCAAAATTTGACACAAGGTCTATTTTAAGTCTCTAGTCAAGACTGCAAAGTTTCAGATTCAAATAAAGTCTTTATGCTGATGAAATTATGATTTTACCCCTTGAGGGCAAAATCATCATTTTTGATATTTTTATTTCTGACAAAACTTGAGCTCTTATTATTGATTATGTCAAGAGTAATATTCTGTCCTTCTACATGAGTATGAAAATCCCACTCAAATTACCATTTTCAAAACTATTAATATTTATGCCAAAATGTTATTTTTAGTACTTTATAGTCATTAATTTTTATTCTAGCTTATTTGTAATATCAAAATATTTTCCTCATCACGCATGCTTCCATCAAACAGAGGACATAACATATCAACATGCCATAATCTCCTATTCTCATACATCGATACTCATTTATGTCATATAACCATAAAAATCACATAAACATACTTTTCATCATATTCCATACACAAATCATGTTTTCTAGCCATTTTAAATCATGACCATCACATATATTATCTCACTAGGTAGTAAACCAACATTTTAATCATTTACCATGCCAATATTTTCCTATTTGTAAGAACATATTTTGAAAGGAAAGTTATTAAGAACTTGGTAAACCACTAGTTTACAAATCATATACTTCTTAGAAAAGTAGTGGGTTCTTAGCTCCTCTTAAAGGCTTTGAGCCACTCTTGGATCCTTGAGGTAGGGGCTAGAATGGAAATAAAACATCACTTTAAAAACATTTTTAAAACATCATTTTTCTTTCTAGGAAACAAGTGCAAAAATTTAGGTTTTTTACTTTGGAAAACACTTGGAATGACTCTCCTCCTTATAAAAAAACTGATCCTGGGAGTGGGTAAAAGGAGATGAAGACAATTTTTGATTTCGCTTAGTTACAAATTTCGTCCACAATGAAGGGAGGAAGAGATGAGACTTTTCTTTGCTTATATGGATTTTATAAAAGAGAAAAGAGTGGTTTTTGGTTTATCTTAAACCATTTTATAACCAAGCCTTATTGTGGGTTAACAAAATTAAAAATTTTGGATTTTAATCTCTCCAAAAACATGCTCAGCTGAAGAAGATAGGTTAGGAGGTTGTTTTGATGGTTTTTCATGTATTTTTAAGTGGTTTTAGTGAGTAATCATTCAAGTAGTCAACCTTCTAACATTATAATCATTCTTTTTTTCTTATCTTTTCATTTTTTATTTTGCTTGTTTAGGGGTTGGATTCTGAACTCTCGAAAAAACCCACTCTCGTTCAGCATATTTTTTTGAAAAAAAAAAAATAATAAATAAATTTTCTTTTGGATTGATGTCAGTTTACTGGCAGCATGCAAGCATAAAGCTGCTTGCTTGCTTTGCTCAGTGGGCCTAAGCAGGATACTAGACTAAGATTTTAGTTCGAGAATCCGATTAAACAAATATATATATATATATATATATATATTTTTTTTTTTTTCTTTTTTCATTGTCTGATATTATCTTCCCTTTTTTTTTTTTTTTTTTTTTTTTTTTTTTTCGTTGGAGCGAACTCAGCAAACCCAACAAGTTGTTCGACAGGCAATATGTCTACTCAGCAATAAATACATCCTCACTTCATAGTTCTGAATCTTGTTATCACTTGCAAGTAAGATATGATATTCCTTCATCTTATGTCCTTTTATTTATTGGCATGGCATAAATAGTTAAAGTTTACAATTACCAGACACACTGTCATCCATCTATATCACTGAATTTTCAAGAAATCTGCAATGTTATGCTTTTGTAGTCCTCCGAATAGCTGTATGAAATGAACAAATAATGTTTCTACTTTTGTGTTTAAGTATCCCTATTCATTAGTTAAAGCATGAATCTGTCCAATCTTTGAATAGTTACTGCTTTTACATGATCTAGCATCTTTTTCTTCGTTCGACTTCAAATGTCCTCTAATAACCAGTCTGTGACATTGGGACTAATCTTGCGAGCCGCTACTTTTGTGGTGCTCAATCTGCCCTTTCCTAATTTCAATCAAACAGGGGATCCACAAAGGGGAAATAGATATGCTCTATGAAGTTAATACCCACGCTAGGAGAGGCAAACATTTTGTATATTGTAATGGCAGGTGAGAATTTTGCTAAACCATTGATTCTCACCAACGATTAATTAACTTAGATTAAATAGCTTTTAGTCATAAATCTTTTTGGAACTAAAGAGATTTTATTGATTTTTGGAGTCTTTGATCTGCGGGGCGATCAGGTGAGGTCTATTGGCTTGACCCTGTTGGGAAAGGCATCACAGTTTATCTAAAATTGGTGTTGGAAAGGTAATCATCGAAGATTGCCCTATTGTGACAGAATGTTGGCCAGATGGAGTGGGAGAGCAGTGGCCCAAGATTTCTCACCTCCAAAATATCCAATTACTGGATTGGTAGGATAGGATCTTCGCAGATCTTGTCACAATTCTTCTCGTAACTTCTCCTCCTTATATCACCTTTATTATAAGATCGATATTTATTGATTGAAAGGGTGGAGCTTCAGTTTTTAGGAATAGAAATTGGTCATAATAAGACAGCCGAAAAACTCTTACTCCTAAACCCTTTATTGCAATTTCCGATGAGTTCTTCAAGTTTTGATCATTCCATAGAGAAAGCAGGTTTAATTTCTAATGAAATTTTCTTTTTTTTTTTTTCTTTTAATTGAAGATATTTTTGTTGGTAAGAAAATACTTTCAGCTTGTCCAGTGTTTTTACAGATTTTTACATTTATACTTTCAGCTTGTCCAGTGTTTTTACAGATTTTTACATTTATTTTTATTTTTATTTTGGTCTAGTAATATTCACTTTATTCTAGTTTATCTTTTCATGCTGTTCAAAGTGTCAACAAATAGAATTAAAGAAGGAAAAAAAAAAAAAAAGGAAAAAAGAAAACCTTAAGGTTGATAATAAGGGGAAAAACCTTCTGTTCATATCTTCCTTGATTTTTATCTTATAATGTGCAAATTTGTATGTCAATTCATGGATTTTATATCAGTTAGATATTGTAAAAGATGGGAATTATTTGTTAGACAGAAAAATATATATAGGAATTCTTAATTCCCGAGAAAGTATCCGACTAAAGTTTAAAGTGTATTGTTCATGGATCCCCTGTTGCTGAGTGATTGATATGCAAGTAATTTGAATGCTTTAGATCTTTTGGGAGCTTTTCAACCCTAAGGAGCAGCTAAATTATATATTTTAAGAAGTTAGAGCCAAGGATACTAAACTAGGATTTTAGTTCAAGATTAGCTTAAAACAATATAAGTTCTTTTTTTGTCCTTTTTTCTTTCAGTGTCTGACATTAATTTCCCTAACCACAATTTGTTGAGAATGTGAATGCTGTAATGAGTTTTTATGCTTTTGTAGTCCTTTGAATAGCTGCAAGAGATTAACCAATAATCGTTGGTTAATTTGGATGAATCCATTCAATCTTTGAAAATGATTTAGCATCCCATTTCTTGTCGGTCTTTGATAACCTTATGCTATACAGTGTTTAATCTCGAACATCTAATCGCTCTTCTATGACATTGAGATTTTATATGTATTCTCAGATATCTAGGGACACTTAGTATTAATCTTGAGGTTGCTATTTTTCTGGTGCGGAAGTTGTGTTTTCCTGATCATGTACAATCTTACTGGGGATCCACGATGATAAAGAAGATTTTCTCTATAAAGTCATAAGACAAGCTAGGAGAGACCAAGATTTTATTTGCCATACAATTAAGAGTAAGGGATTTTGCTAAACCATTGATTCTCCCCAATCATTACTTTCTATTTTATAGATTTTAATCATATATATTTCTTGATCTACATAGCTTTTATTGAATTCTGGCGTCATTGATCTGTGGGACAACCAGGTCCATTGTCTTTATTCTATCTGTGAAGGCATCAAAGCTAATCTAAAATTGGCGTTCGAAACAACTTTTCCAGCTAACGAGTTTTATATATTTGTTTAGTGTACTCCAAAACAACTTGGAATGTGGAATGTAATTCTTCTACGCTCCTAAGATACATATAGGATATAAGTAAACATGAGTGGGACTGAATTTCGGCACATGTAAGTATCTCCTTTTTATAATTTGTCTATTTATTTTCTTTTTCGTGCTTCTTTGTAGCTTCATTTACTTCTTTCATGTAGTTTTCTGGAGTTGGCGAGTATATTGTTCATATTCATCCCATGAGTGGAATAAGTGGGATCAGTTTCTCCAATGGTAATTTGAAATTTGATTTTTTTTGTTTTGTTTTGTGTTTTTGCACATTCCAAGGACTACTAATGTACTTCAAGTGTTTTTTGTGTGAGAATGTAGATGAACTACGAGTGGCTTGATCCCTTAACTGGGTACGTAGGTAGCCTAGCTTCGGCTGGTCCAGCCACAGATAAATAACAGCTTTTTATTTTCTTTATTGAGTTTGATGTTGATATGTTGATGACTTTGTATTATCTAAAAAATAAAAATCGCATTGATTAGAATAACATTATCCTATTTCTTGTGTGGCTGAACTAGGACATTCAACAACAACTTGCAGGTTGTAAGGTAAGAAAACAACCTAGATGGCCAATTTTTAAGATAGAAGAGAAATATCACCATTTCGTTAGATTGCTGTTTAACTCATGTTTCCACATACCTTGTAAAACTAACGATGACTATGGTTATATGTGCATTTGAACAAGTTATGTAACTGTTGTTCGACACCTGCTACATTGGATGGCCTACTAACACTCTTAACTTCATATCGAGATAATTTTTTGTTATATGATTAAGTTTGCAGCTTCATGGAAAGATCTACTGGTGTCGCATTTACGACCACTTTTGGTAATCTGTCCTTCTACTGCATTTCCATTGTTGTACATTGTTGAGAATTTTTTGCAGTTTATATCAAAATGATTCCACATACCTTGATTTTCTGTTTATATCAAAATTGACTCGGCCTGTTCTCGGAAATAGGCACCTCTGCTGCTGCGCTCTGCCTTTCTTGATGCTGGGTTCCTCTCATACCAGTCACCAAATCTTGAAACGGAAGAGGTGTAATCAGGCTGCCATTAGGAGTAAAATCATTCTTCTTGGAGCAAGTTGACAACAAATTTCTCTCAATTTTGTGGGTAGCTATAAGGATGTGGGGCATTGGTGTTTCTAAAATATCAAGTTTACCATACTTGTGTGTTCCTCAATTCTTTGAAAGAAGAAAGGAAGATTGATGTTACATCTGAGATGTCATGAAAGAACTTATCCCACTCCTTGCTATTATCACAAGTTTTTCTTTATGTTTCCAACTTGAAATTCCAAGTTTCGTTTGTCAGTTTCTAGCAAATTCTGATAATCCTATGGAGAAACTAGAAAAATGGGAAAAACATGTTCTAGGCAAAATATAATCTGCTTTCTCACATAATGTAGGCCAATGAACAAACTATCCTGCAAGCTTGATGACAATGAGCGAAAACACAAACTATGCCTTCAGCTTCATGAGTTTGATCGAGATTTTCCAAAAGTTGAGGGAGCAAAACCAGGGCCAGTACTACTTTGAGATGAAGCCCTTGTCTCCCATGGATGAGAAGAAACTCCACTGCCTCTGACTCCAACTCGTTCCTACTGATTTGAGAGTACAGCTGTGAGTCTTCAATGTTGTGTTTAGACCCTCCTTTAACAATTCTTATATATCTCTTGATCTGTATAGGTTCCATTGAATTCTGGCGTAGTTGATTTGGGGACGACCAGGACTTTCGTCTTTACTCCATCTGTAAAGGCATCAGAGCTGATCTAAAATTGGTGTTCGAAAGGTAAGCTTATCAACATTGTTTTTCTACAGAATCTATTAAGACCAAATTCATCCGGAGCATGTGTGTAATATATTTATATAATAATTTTGACAGCTAATGAGTTTTATTATTTGTTCAGTGTTCTCCAAAACAACCCAGAATGTTGAATGTAAGTTCTTCTACACTCCAAGATACATATGAGACATAGGTAAACATGAGTAGGATCCAATTTCGGCACATGTAAGTATCTCCTTTCTAATACGTCTGTTTATCTTCTTTCGCAAGCTTCTTTGTAACTTCATGTACTTCTTTCATGTAGTTTTCTGGAGTTGTTGAGTTTATTGTTCATATTCATCCCAAGTGTGGAACAAGTAGGATCTGTTTCTCCAATGGTAGTTCGTAATTTATTTATTTATTTATGTGTTTTTTCACATTCTAAGGACTACTAATGTACTTCCAAGTGTTTTTTCTGTGAGAATGCAGATGAACTACAAGTGGTTTGATCCCTTAACT
The DNA here is from genome assembly GCA_008635985.1 of Ficus erecta. NCBI lineage: Eukaryota > Viridiplantae > Streptophyta > Magnoliopsida > Rosales > Moraceae > Ficus > Ficus erecta. Next base: position 63,316 of record BKCH01000162.1, read on the forward strand.
GGGTATGTAGGCAGTCTAGCTTCAGCTTGTGCAGCCACAAATAAATATAACTTTCTTTTTCTTTACCAAGTTTGGTGTTGATATGTTGATGCCTTTTTTATTGTATTAAAAATTAAAATCGTATTGAGAGGAATGGCATCATTCTATTTCTTGTGCTGCTGAACATGGACATTCAACAGCAACCTGTAGGCAAGGCAAGAAAATGACCCAGTCGGCCAAATTTAAAAATAGAAAAGAAATATCACCCTTTTATCCGACTATATTTCCTTTGTGAAATAATGATGACGATGGTTATATGTGCACTTAGACAAGTTATGTAACTGCTCTTTAATCAACACCTGCTTCATTGGACAATCTACTAAAGCTAACATCAAGTTGAGTTTATTTTTGTTAACAAATGATTAAGCTTGCAGCTTCATGGAAAGATCTATTGGTATCTCAGTTACAACCATTTCAGGTAATGTCTCTTTCTACTGCATATCCATTGTTGTACCTTGCTTGAAAAATTCTTGTAGATTACATAAAAATGATTCCACATATTTTGATTTTCTTCTCATTGTAATATTGAGTCGAACTGTTCTTTGAAGCAGGCACCCCTGCTGCTTTACTCTCCCTCTCTTGAAGCAGTTTCTTGATAATGCCATTGTGGGCTTCACCTGATGCTGGGTTGCTCTCATACCAGTCGCCGAATCTTGGAACAACGAAGCTGTTATTAGGCTGCCATTAGGAGTAAAATAAATCTTTTTCGAGCAAGTTGACAACAACTTTATGTCAAGTTTGTGGGTAACTAGAAGGAGATTGGGAGGTTAGTGTTTCTTAAATATCAAGTTTACCATATTGTGTGTTCCTCAGCTCTCTGAAAGAAGAAAGAAAAAATGATATTACATCTGGGATGTCATGAAAGAAATAATCCAACTCCTTGCCATTATCAAAAGTTTTTCTCTAAGTTTCCATATTGAAATTCTAAGTTCATTCTTCATTTTCTAGTAACTTCTAACAATCCAATAGAGAAACTTGCAAAATGGGAAAAACATGTTCTAGGAAAAATATAATCTGGTTTTTCCCATAATGTAGGTTAACGAACAATCCATCCTGCAAGCTTGATGACAATGAGCAAACACACAAACTATGCCTCAGCTTCTTGATTTCATTCGAGATCTTTCAGGAGTCAAGGGAGCAAAACCGTGGCCAGTACTACTCCGAGATGGAGCCTTTCTCTCCCATGGATGAGAAGAAACTCCACTGCATTTACTCCAACTCATTCCTGCTGATTCAGGTGCAGCCGTGAGTCTTCAATGCTGCATACAGACCCTGCCATCTGTCGCATGGTCTTTCTGTAGCAATGGATTAGGCCTCCTTTGAAGACCATCTTCCCTGCTCAATAGTTGCTTGTGGTTTGACATTGATGCTTATGAATTCCTTTGAGTTTCGGGTAGTCTTGTTGCCATTGGATCTGACATGACCGTGATGGTGGTGATGATGAAAGGTGATAGAAGAAGGCTTAGTTTGCCTCTTCAACCCTACTACATCTGGCCCTTTTTTGCATCTTTTACTCGAGCACTTTTGCTATGAAGGAAACTGCCATTCTAGTTTCTTTTAGGAGCAGGAAGTCCAAATAATATCATGCTCTTTTTGAGCTCTTATTAGTTTACAGTTTGCATAAAATGTTGTACTTCCATGATCATTGCCCCATTTGTTTGAACCGTTTGGAACCATTTATAATGGTCAATTTGATGTGTTATTTGAGTATGCGTTTGTTTCTCAACATTTCAAACGATAACGCTTCAAATATTCTATTAGAATGGGCCATCTGAAAAGTTGTTTGGCTCTCAACATTTAAAACGTGTTATTAGAATGGTAAAACAATAGTTCAAAATCCCAAAAACAACTCCTACCTGAATTTAGTTCCATTTGTTATGTTTTTAGTAGTAATTTGAGAACACTAAGCAAAAATATCATAGCAATTTGGGAAGGCATTTTTTTCTCCATCAACATTCCCATTTTAATTGAACAATATTTTAAACACCAAAAGAACGATAACTAATTTGACACATAAATTGGTACTTGAAAGTTGAAATTAGATTTGAATTTCCAAGCATTTTTATTTTTAAAAACAGCATTCCAAACCTGTGCTCCTAATTACATAGGCTTAGTGTTTTCTTTTCCACGAGAATAAACCCTCTACTAGGAATTGGAACTGTCCTTAACAGTTTCTAATAGTTTTTTGAGGGAAATTACATTTATATCTCATATATATAATAGAAAAATGAGAAAAAAAAAACAGAAAACAAAAACAAAAAAAACTTCATCTTAATGCCCCAAGAAGCAACAACTCTCCCCACCCACCTCCCTAGAAGTTTAGCTAAAATTCCCTCGGTGTAGTCCATTTAATCTATGAATATATTATATATATACATATCTACTCTTTAAAAGAGCCATACATCACCCACTCCCTGCTTGTCACATAATTGTCACGTCACCATCAGTTATTGTTATGTGAATTTTTTTTCCTTTACTTTGTTTTACTTATCTATTTCGCAAACATTAATACAATTGGTATATTAGAAAAATGAAAAACAAAAGAAATCTTCTTCACTTCTTCATGCTTGACAGAATAGAGGGCTCCTTGTCAAGATTCAAGAGAGTGTTTAGCCAAAATTGCATCGGTAGGGAGGGGAGTCCATTATGGCACTCGTAGGATTAATTATGCTGAGTATGACCACATTTAAAAGTGATTAAGTGCTTTATGATTGAATATATAATTACATGATGTTATAACTAATACTAAATATAAGACCAATTATATCTACTTTATATTTGACGTCGACTAACTCAATGGACGATACCAAACAAGGTTTCTCACAGTAGCATGAACAAAATTTTAATGAACAAAATAACGAAATTTCTTATGTAATTAAAAGTATAGGTTATAATCATAAATTAATGCGAAACAATCAACCTATTGATATTTGAAGATCCAAAAGATTCTTTCAATGTATCATTTTTGGGTCCAATGAAATTCATAAGTATAGGAAGAAGCCCTGTTAAATAGAGATTTTTTCTTTCGATCATCTTTCGATTGTTAATACGATATATAAGAACCGCTACAACAAATAGTATTACACCCTTGATCGTGAAATATCGATTGCTTGTTGAACCCTGTAAATGTGAATTGTGTGATACTCCAAATTCGGAAGTCCAAGAGTTTTATAAAACGTTCTTGATGGAAAAAAATGTAATTGAAAGATACCACTGAATTTAATTGGGTCCATGAATCCAAGAAACAGTGAAAATTCTTGATCCCTCTCAGTTATGAAAATATTATATTTTGATGATGTGATAATTAAGTTTTATGTCACAAAATAAGGTTTCAATGTTTTAATATCATATAACCAACTGGTATGGAATATAATAAGATTAAGAATATAAATTTTTTGATGTTACAATTTAATGTCACATAGCATGAAGTTACAATGTTTTAATGATAAAAAAAAATAAAGTAACTTAATAATATAAGATATGGTATGATTGGAAAATGTGTACATAATGTAACAATTTTATAATTTGTAACAAAATATAATGTCACTTTACTTTGTTAATAAAAGTGTCCAATTAATACAAGTTATGCTATGTTGTCAAATCACCTTATGCAGTTATCTAACAACTTGAGCAATGTAACAAGGGAATTAGTAGTTTTAAGATCAACCCAGATAGAGATAATACTGCATATAGAAACACAATTTTTGAAACTTGGAAGTCAAGTTTTTAGATAGATGAAGGTTGCACTGTCTATCTTTTTGACAAACAAAAATTAGCAGTATTAAAATTTGGAGATTAAATTTTATCACATATAGAAATTTTACTAACTTACTTTATCAATAACAAAACTTGGAGGAGAAAAAAATACTGATAAATTAAATAAGTAAATCAAATTTAAGTAGTACGGTAACGACATACATAATTTTTTTGAGGCTTTTATAGTCTGTATATGTTTCTTTTCTCTACTCAAAATATGGTGTGAACTGAAGCCATACGTAAATACAAAATTAGCAACACAACAGGAATAACAGGTATTGCTTTTGCAAAGTGGATTGTTTTCTCCACCTTCTGTATGAGTTTAAAATAATAATAAAAAAAAGTCATTAATCAAGTCAAATCAATGGCAATGGACAATAATTGAACCATATTTTTTAGTGGGACCACAGATGTGAAAAATATATCTAAGACATAGCAAGAGCTACAATGATATTCCCCCAAAACTACGTGATGACTTTGTCAGATAATTTCTTTTTTCTTCTTTCGGAATGTACTTTCACTGAAATTTCTATATGAAAAAACAAAAAAGAAAAAACAAAGATGACTCCAAGTCCAATTAGTTGAACTATCTGTTTGTCTATATTTATACAATATATGAAAACATTAGAATTCTATTTCCTTATACTAAATTTCTTTTTTTTTTTTAACCATTTTTTTCTTTTTAAACGATTTTTTTTCTTGGTAAATGCATATGTATTGATGCTATATAATAATAATTGATGGATTAGTGAGATGCTTGTCCTACTCGCGTACAATTTGAGTTCAAATTGCTTTATTATGGTAATCGGAATATATAACCAAAAAAATAAATAACACAAAAGTGCGAAGTCGTCGAGACTTAAGGGATTACCTAATAAGGACTAAAATAATTTTTTAATCTTAGTTTCTTCGGGGGTAAAAAAGTTCATGTTGACGACAAAATGCTGGCAAAATGGAGAAAGTTTATTGAATTGTTGATCCTATACTGCCTACAATAATGCAACCCCGTCTATAAGCGCAGTGTACTAACGTGCGGAAAGTCCCAAATGAAAAGTACTTAACTTGTTTGGGGCGACATCTACTAGATTTTAAAATTTCAATTTTTACATTAAATTTTTTTCTTTTTTCTATTTAAAAATACCAAAACTTTAAAAGTTTATAACTTTCTTATTTCAAATCGAATGAGATAATTTTTACGTCAAAATACTCATAACGACGAGATGAAGAAGAAGAAGTTACAAGAAAAAGAATCCTATGAGAAAGCACGCAGAGAGTTTGTGTGTGTTTTGTAGGAAAAAAAGAAAAGAAAAAATAATAAATAAAAAAGAGAGTGTGCTATATCACCTATATGAGAGAAATAAAAGATAATAGCGAGGTATTTTCTCATATGATGTACTATAAAATCATTTTATTAATCTCTTTAGTTTAATAATGTGACGCTCCGACTTCCCAAGTCGGGTCGACACCATACATACTTGTACTTATCTTACTTGAAAATTTGAGAATAATTTTTTTTTTCTCATAACATAATTAAACTTGTTCATCTGGGTAAACTTTTCCATGCCTACCCATTACTTGCTAAGCCGATTAAAAGGTAACATAAAACCTTTTAAATCGGACTTTGAAACATTCCATACATAATATGGTATATATAACTTAGTCATACATGTACTAGTTCGTAATTTAAAGAGTTGCGGAAAAATCTGCGTAGTGGTATCCCACACCACCTTCACTTGTTGCATCGTCCGCATAGCCCACCACTTAAGCTGCAGGCTTCTTGCCTACAGTATGGAATATAAGAGTGAGTTTTCGCCCAGCAAGTATAAACATAATCTCACAAAATATTTCAAACATTTTAGAAACATGCCAATCATCATGTAACTTATGCATGAACCATTTATGATTGATTAAATGTCTTATGCTTCATTATAGACTCAATCTTTAATTTATTATCTTGTCTCAATCTGTGGGCCCATAGTGTCCGTACCAAAAGCGCGCAGCCTCCAAACAAAACTAGGGTTTGCAAGGCCCTAACAGTTCTGGGAATTATAACTTGACCCTTCACGATCACGGAAGGTAAATGTCACAACTGAAACATGTAGCCTCCACGATCACGGGAGGTTGGTACGACACCTTACTTGATTTATCTTACCATGTGATTTAACATTAGTGAACATGACTCATGATGTCACTATCTCATATCATACTTAACACTTGCCATAACATAGCATTCTTGAAAACATGACATTTTTTAAAACCATGACATTTTTGTAAACGTGGCATTTTTGAAACCATGACATTTTTGAAAACATGGCATAACATGTCATAACATATCTTACATATCATCGCATGGCATCACCTATCATAATATAACATAGCATGTACACTTGAAAATATAGTGTAAATAGCATAGCTTAACATAACATATTTGAAAATAGTATTTACTATTCTCATACTGTAGGTGAGGTTTGCTACTTGCCTCGTATATATTATGTCCTTTGCTGCTCCACGTCAGGATACAATAGCAGACTATCCCCTGCTATAATAAAGGACATAGGTAAGGATCTCCAATCATAACCGTAAAATGTTGGTGACCTAACCAACATGCTTACATGATCCTGGTTGTATGTCCCTTTGTGCATAAAATCTTACTTGGTTACACTTAGTAACCTTATGGTTATGAATTTGTTTCTTTAAAAGGTTACTTTGGGTAACCTTATATGCTAAACCCACAACATACCATTAGGGTTAAATCATCTTTCAACCTTAGGCTTCTTCTTTAATTCATAACTAACGGGTTATGTCCATTAACCCTTTATCTTAACTCAATGGGTATCCTTTAGGGTTACATTAGATAACCCTTAAGGTTAACTAAGTCAATATTGTTAGTCAACCAAAGTCAACTACGGTCAACTATGGTCAACCCTCTTTGGGTCAACCTTTGGGCCTTGGGCTTGACCCAGTAACTCGAATATCCTTCCCGGTTACCATGCGTAATCGCTTTACTTACTAAACTTTAGCTTAAAACTCTTATTTTTCCTTAACTTGGAAAATTTGGGGAAATTAATCCCAAAACTCTTTACTTGACTTGTAAAAATCCATATTCTTAAAATGGGGTTTTGTACAATCATTTGAGGTTGAAAACTGTCGTTGGAACAGTCTCCATCGTCAAAACAGTGAAAATTAGAAAAATATAATTTTTCTGAAACAGTTTTTAGAAAATCCTGTGCAGGAATTTCTTGTTCCCTGCACCGACTTCAGAAAACCATGTCAGTTTAAAAATCCATTTATAATTTGAAAAAGTTGTCTTCACAAAAGTTTTAGCTCTTGAAAAATCCTAAGACTTTCATGTTTTGCGAAAAAATCCAGTTCCGCTTGTATCCTTGTCAGTTTTCATTTGAAACTGGCTGGTCGTGTAAACTAGGTTTGGGCAGACTAGTCTCGGATTTTTATAGAAACGGAGGCCAGTGGAGCCTCATTTTGAAAAACTGTCTATGTTGTCCCCTAGGAAAAACTCTTCCGAACAACTTTCATGTTTTACATTTTACCCAATTCGGCCTCTAAAGGCCTCAAAATTGGCTTGCCGTAAAACTGGTCAGGATCCACCCGAACCTGGCAGTTTTTCGGTTTAGAGTTCGTTTTACGTCCTTGACGTGGAATCTAGCTCAACCAGCCACCGCGGGAGCTCTAATACACACATGCATCGGTTTTCTAGCGTAAATTTTCTTTAATTACAATTTCTAATATCACCATGCAAACCTAATTGATATTGGATCAACTAAGTTGCATGATTTTGGTTGCACAAAACCTAGCAAGCATACTAATTAAATTCTAGCAACCTAGCACAAAATTATCATTCTTCAACACTAGGGCAGATTGGGGACATATAATAAACTGGTATTTAGCATGCAATTTAAGAAAATTAAAGCAAGCATGCACATAAAAATCAAACCACCCCTAATTCTAGATCAAGCACAACCCTAGATTCCTAACTTTGGGCACAAAATAAATTGAGCTTATGCTCTTACAATTTCAACTTGAAATACATGTAAATTTCAAATTGAATGCTTAATTGAAAGAGATTAAGATCTAGAATGGTTTACCTTGATTTATTGAAGAAATTGAGGCTAGGGTTTGGTCACAAAAATTTTCCTCCTAGGACACCATCCAAGGCCGATTTTGTTGCACCAATTGGTACCAAAATTGGCTAATTCTTGGTGGTTGCTTGCACCTAAACTAAGCACTCTTAAATCCAAATTTTCTCACTCACTCACCCCCCCCTTGGCAGCCGGCTGTTGGCCCCAAAATTGGGCACAAAAACTGCCAAAATTTTTGCTTGAACTTGCTAGGGGAAACCAAAGACTACAAACATCAAAACCCCTAAGTTTCTCAATTTTTTTCTTCACTCAATCACCCACTTGAGATTGCAGATTTTTGGAGAGGGAAAATGGGCAGAATTTGGCTGCTTTTTCTGAATAAAATGATTTAAATCTCTCACCTATTTATAGAGGTGGAGAAACTTTGTTAAATTATACAAAAACCCCTAAAAAATTAAAAATTGCACAATGGGAGGGTGAGGTGGCCGGCTGTCTACTTGGAGAGCAAGGCAAGATGACCTCATCTTGGCGACATCATCTAGGTGACATCACATGCTTACATCACCAAATTTCTAAAATTTGCACTTTGACCCCAAAAGTTAAAATTCTTGCATTTATGCCCTCTAGGTGGCCGGCCATGTCATCATGTTCTAGAGAGTTCTTGGCTTTCTTTCCAAGCTTATTTAATCCCATTATGATGTCATAAATTGAGGATAGGATGATGACATCCATACCAAGCCCCGTTTGGCTTTTTCTTAAAATGCAGTCTATTTTCTTATTTTTTCGAGCCCTTTCTGTCTCTAATCCTCACTAGTTGTGCTTGATTTTTCTAGGGTGGTCTCATAGCTTATTCTAGCTTATTCGTCCATAAAGACGGTTTTCTGCAGTATAATTTCCATACTGTTTAATTATACTGCAGTATCATCTTAGTCAACTTTGATCAACCTAAAGTCAACCTTGGTCAAACCTTGACCGGAATAAAAATCAAAATTCCTATTTTGCCATTTTTTTCCAAAAGGTCTCATATTTGCCTAAGCAAACTATTGTTGAGTCTCGTAGCTAATTAAACGAGAACTCAAACCTATATTGTTACTCCACTCCGATCATGATTCAGACTTAGGTTTTCCTTGTTTCAAAGGAAATCTAAAGTCATCAAAATTTCGGATATTACAAATAAATATTATAAAATGGAGCGTTTTGAAAGATTTGGATCTCTACTTTAGTCCCTTACTTCCTTTATTCTATTTTACTAAATAATAATCATGACTATGAAAATCCTTACAATAATCCTTCCAGTCTTATCTTTTCTTCCACTTTTCTCTCTTACCAAATATATACTAAGAGTATGTTTGGATAGAGAGAAAAACAAAAGAAGAGAGTTGAAAGGATTTGTGAAATGATTTTGACATATATATATATATATATATGTGTGTGTGTGTGTGTGTAGTTTACTGCTAGGAGAGAAAAAAAAAATTTGAAAAACAATACTAGAGAAAGGACTACAAATCCTTTGAGAAATCCAAATTTTAATCTCTTTTATGTTAAAGTTATTGGAGGGATTTTTATCTTCTACATAAATTAATAGTTATCCAAAAAAAAAAAAGAAAATTTTTTGTCCATTACAATCAAAATAGAGATGACTTTATTTAATTTCCTTACTTTTATACCAAAAATCATTTTAAAAAAAAAATCTCTCTCCTTCCTTCTATCGCGCAGACTATCGACCCTTTATATTCTTTTCTTCATACCTAACACACCCCAAAATTCTAGAGCATAATAATTCGTCGCTGAGAAAAGTAAATCCCCATGGTCTGTACTAGTCCAAAGAAACTTTCTTTGCGCGCATTATATATAAATGGGAGAATATGTGATGGAGACTCTTTTAGAGTAACTATCCATAGATCTCCATCTAACGATTGACAATTAATCTTCATTTGTTCTGAATGGTGAGATGAAGTGTTGTTTTTAAAACATAGTTATGATTTTTTTTAATTACCAATTTCCTTAATTACCCTTGAAAAATAGGTGTTGTGGAGTAAGTCTGTTAAATTTTAACCGAAAGTTAATAGAAAGAACTAACTTGTACCATTTTAATGAGTTTAGGGATTGATCAATCAAATAATAAAAAAAAAGTTTAGAGACCAAACGATACCTTGATAAAGAGTTCATGGACTAATATAGCAATTATACCCAAATTTTTGTTCTTTAACTTTTCTCTGTAGTTCATTCCTTAACTTTACTACCAACGAGTAGTTTATTTATTTATTTTTCTTCTTGTTCTTGTTCTACTTTTTAACTGCACCCTAACCTTTTTTAATGTCAAATGGCTTTTAGGTTACCCCTTCTAACTGTAGATGAAATCAAACCGTCGAACACTCATCCAACGGTTTATAAAGAACTGCCGGATATGTCCAGTCAATACTCATTTATAGCTTTTGTGTTATTTGGTTGCTGAAAATCAACTACCTGCCACTCTGTATAAAAATCTAAAACATGCATGTAAAATATATGTTAGCAACACACAAACAAAACTAACATGAACAGAAACAAGGAAAAAAAAAAAAAAGACAAAGTCTAAATCCAACTTGAGCCAGCTTATGTTGGGGTTAGTTGTTTGTGTACGTAGAAAAATTCTAGGTAAATATTGTACATCTATTATCTGCTACTAAATTTCCCTTAAAATAAAAACAAAACAAAACAAAACAAAACTGATTTTTCTTTAGCGAAAAAAGTCTACCCGGGAAGTTTCTTGGCAAATGCAAATATATAGACAAGGAAAAAATACTGATAAACTAAGCAAGTAAATTAAATTTAAGCAGTACAGTAATGGCATACATAATTTCTTCAAGGCTCTTTATAGTCTATATATGTTTCTTTTCTCTGCTCAAATTATGGTGTGAACTGAAGCCATACGTAAATACAAAATTAACAACACAACAGTAATAATATGAATTGCTCTTGCAAAGTGAATTGTTTTCTCCCCCTTCTATATGAGTCTAAAAAAAAAAAAGTAGTCAATAATCAAGTCAAATCAATGGCAATGGACAATTATTGAACCATATTTTTTTTGTGGGACCACAGATGTGAAAAACATATACAAGACACAGCAAAAGCTACAATGATATTCCCCCAAAACTACGTGATAACTACGTTGGATAATATCTTTTTTCTTCTTTCGGCATGTGCTTTCACTAAAATTTCTATATGAAAAAAAAAAACAAACAAAAAACAAAAAACAAAGATGACTCCAAGTCCAATTAGTTGAACTATCTGTCTATCTATATTTATAAAATATATGAAAACATAAGAATTCTATTTTCTTCTACTAAATTTCTTCTTTTTCTTAAATTTTTTTTTTCCTTTTTTAAACTATTTTTTTTCTTGGTAAATGCATATGTATTGATGTAGCTATATAATAATAATAGATGGATTAGTGAGACGCTTATCCTACTCGTGTTTGAGTTTGAATTGATTTTAATATGTTAGTCGGAATATATAACAAAAGAAATATGTAACATAAAACGTGCAAATGAAGTCGTCGAGACTACCTAGTAAGGACTAAATTTTTTTAAATTTTAGTTTCTTCGGAGAAAAAAAAGTTCATGTTGACGAGAAAATGCTGGCAAAATTATTGAATTGTTGATCCTATACCGCCTACAATAATGCAACCCTATCTATAAGCGCTGTATATTAACGTGTGGAAAGTCCCAAATGAAAAGTACTTAGCCCGTTTGGGATCTAGATTTTAAAATCTCAATTTTTACATCAAATTTTTTCTTTTTTCTATTTTCAAAAAACTCAAACTTTAAAAGTTCATAACTTTCTTACTTCAAATCGAAATGAGATAAGTTTTATGTCAAAATACTCATAATGATGAGACGAAGAAGAAGAAGCTACAAGGAAAAGAATCCTATGAGAAAGCATGCAGAGAGTAAGGGTGTGTTTTGTAGAATAAAAGAAAAAATAATAATAAATAAAATAGAGAATGTGCTATATATATCACTTAGATGACAGAAATAAAAGATAAGAAAGAAGTATTTTCTCATATGATGTACTATGAAATCATTTTATTAATCTCTTCAGTTTAAGAAATATTAAAAAATGGAACGTTTTGAAATATTTGGATCTCTACTCTAGTCCCTTATTTTCTTTATTCTATCTTACTAAATAATAATCATGAAAATCCTTACACTCATCCTTCCCGCCTTATCTTTTCTTCCACTTTTCTCTCTTACCAAATATATACTAAGAGTATGTTTGGATAGAGAGAAAAACAGAAGGAGAGAGTTGAAAGGATTTGTGAAATGATTTTGATATATATATATATATATATGTGTGTGTAGTTTACTGCTAGGAGAGGGAAAAAAAAATTATTAGAGAAGTGACTATAAATCCTTCGAGACATCCAAATTTTAATCTCTTTTATGTTATAGTTATTGGAGGGATTTTTATCTTCTAGATAAATTAGTAGTGATCTAAAAAAGAAAAAAGAAAAAAAAAATTTCCTTTACAATCAAAATAGAGATGATTTTTATTTTATTTCCTTACTTTTATACCAAAAAATATTTTTAAAAAATCTCTCCCCTTCCTTCTATCACGCAGACTATCTATCCTTCCTCTATATTCTTGACTTCAAACCTAACACGCTCCAAAATTCTCGAACATAATAATTCGTCGCTGAGAATAGTAAATCCCCATGGTCGGCACTAGTCCAAAGAAACTTTCTTTGTGCGCATTATATATAAATGGGATAATATATGATAGAGACTCTTTTAGAGTAACTATCCATAGATCTCCATTTAGCGATTGGCAATTGATATTCATTTGTTATGAATAGTGAGATGAAGTTGTTATTTTTAAAAAATAGTTATGATTTTTTTTATTACCAATTTCCTAAATTACCCTTGAAAAATAGGTGTAGTGGAGTAAGTCTGTAAAATTTTAACCGAAAGTTAACAGAAAGAACTAACTTGTACCATTTTAATGAGTTTAGGGATCGATCAATCAAATAAAAAAAAAAAGTTTAGAGACCAAATGATACCCTGATGAAGAGTTCCGAGACTAATATAGCAATTATACCCAAATTTTTATTCTTTTAACTTTTCTCTGTAGTTCATTCCTAACTTTACTACCAACGTGTAGTGGTTTTTTTTTTTTTTGGTTAACCGCACCCTAACCTATTTTAATGTCAAATGGCTTTTAGGCTACCCCTTCTGACTGTAGATGAAATCAAACCCTCAAACATTCATCCAACGGTTTATAAAGAACTGCCAGATATGTCCAGTAAAAAGGGTGTGCTGGAGGGGAGATACATCCCTATGAAGTTATATGTTTATACTCATTTATAGCTTTTGCGTTATTTGGTTGCTGAAAATCAACTACCTGCCACTCTGTATAAAAATCTAAAACATACATGGAAAATAAGTACGTAGAAAAATTACAGGTAAAAATTATACATTTATTTTCTGCAACTAAATTTCCCTTAAAATAAAATAAAACAAAACAAAACAAGACTGATTTTTCTTTAGCGAAAAAGGTCTACCCGGGAACTTTCTTGGCAAATACAAATATAGCTTGACTTGTTGACCTGATACAGAGTAAGTCTTGTTCAAGGGAATTAATATTTACAAATATGTAGGAGTAGCATTTAGTTTGGATTTCAGTTACCGTTACACAAACATCACCTCCCTTGTTTTCCATTTCTCATCAATCAAGTACTACTACTAGTCCATTTGTTGTCGATCTTACCAACCAAGAAGATATGGCTAGACAGCTCATTTCCGGATGCGTGGAACAGCTCAAAGACATGGCTGAGCCGATGATCTCCGGAGTCCTGGGACAGTTGGGATCGGCCGCTTATGATTTGACAGCAGAAGAAGTGAAGGCGATCGAGGATGTTGGGACAGAAGTTGAAAAGCTCAGCAGTGAACTCACGGCAATTCAGGCTGTGCTCGAGGACGCTGAAAAACGACAGTACAAAGAGGCCACCGTGAGAGATTGGCTAGACAAGCTCAATGATGTATCCCACGACATCGATGATGTGTTAGATGAGTGGATTACAGCCATCAAAATATCAGATCACATGGAGAAAGAGGAAAAAGAAGGTGATCATAATGCTCCTCCTGCAAAGAAGGTATGCCTAAGCCTCTCTTTAGCATCTTCTTGGATTTCTAACTTTCCGCTTCATGAATTAGTTCTGCGTCGTAAGATTGCTAGCAAGATCAAAGCACTTAATGAAAGATTGAATACCATAGCTGTCGAGAAAAGTAGGTATATGTTTAGCGTGACAAGTGACACTGAACAACCCAAAAAATCTACGACTACTAGTTTCGTTGACCTATCTGAAATCTACGGTCGAGATAGAGAGAAGGAAGTTTTAATAAGTAAGCTGTGTCAGACCAGCCAAGATAGTAGGGGGTTTGATATCATCCCTGTTATAGGGATGGGGGGAATTGGAAAAACCACCCTCGCTCAACTTGCTTATCACGATGACCGGGTTAAGGCTCACTTTGAGAAAAGGATATGGGTCTGCGTCTCCGAACCTTTTGACGATGTTAGAATTGCAAGCTCGATCATTGAAAATTTGAGTGATAAAGCTGTTGGCTTAGGTGAGCTGGAATCTTTACTGCGGCGTCTTCATGAAATGATAGTGGGGAAAAGGTTTCTTCTGGTCTTAGATGATGTATGGACTGATGATGCTACAAAGTGGGGGCCATTAAAGGAAGCACTTAAGAGTGGGGATCCAGAAAGTAGAATTTTAGTCACAACACGAAAAAAAGAAGTTGCTATTATGATGAGAGCAGAAAAGAACATGATTGCTATTGAGCTTTTGTCTCAGGAAATTTGTTGGTTAATATTTGAGCAATTAGCATTCTTTTGTCGGGATAGGTGTGGGCAACTGCAGGAAATTGGCAAGAAAATTGTGATCAAGTGCAAGGGTCTGCCTCTTGTTGCAAAGACTTTGGGAAGTCTCATGCGCTATAAAACACATATCCAGCAGTGGATGGACGTTTTACATAGCCAATTATGGGAGTTAGAGAAGGAGATCGATAAAAATAATGTTTTTGCTCCATTCTTGCTAAGCTATAATGATTTGCCCTCTGTTGAGAAACGTTGTTTATTATTTTGTTCAAACTTTCCCAAAGATTACAAGATGAAGAAAGTCAATTTGATCGAGTTATGGATGTCTCAAGGCTATTTCTATGGGAGCGAAAATCTAGAGAAAGAAGGTCAAGATTGCTTTGAAAATTTAGCAATGCGATGTTTCTTTCAAGATTTTGAAACAGATGAAATTGGAAACATTATAAGTTGCAAGATGCATGACATAATGCATGACTTTGTTCAATTTCTTGCAAAAAATGAACATTGTATCAAGGATGTCAAGGAGAAAATGGAATATGCAGGAAAAAAGACCCGTCATGCAACAGTGTTACCAGAGTTAATGAGGGCCAACGGTGACATAATTTCTAGCTCAATGTATGAGAACAAGGGTTTGCGTACACTATTTGTTGTTTGCTCGTCTTCTTTTCAATTTAACGAGTTATGTTTGAAAAAGTTGTTCTTAAATCTGACATGTCTAAGAACATTGAATTTGTCTGGGGGTACATTTGAGCAATTACCAGAAGGGATTGAAAAGTTGGTTCACCTTAGATATTTGGACCTATCACGGAATCCTAATCTAAGGGAATTGCCGAATTCACTGTGTGATTTATTTAATCTGCAAACTTTGAGAGTGAATGACTGTGGATTGCTTGAACAGCTTCCGAAAGAAATAGGAAAATTGGTGAACTTTCGTCATCTATTCATTAAATGGTCCCATGGTCTAAGATGGTTGCCAAAAGGGATTACCAAATTAAGTTGCCTTCGGACATTGGACATGTTTATCATACCTAACGACCTCAATAATGATATTGAGGCGTTGACAATCGAAGATTTACATATGTTGAAAGAACTTCAAGGCTCTTTGAGGATACATGGTTGTGGATACATAAGAAATGGGGGTCAGGCAGAGAGAGCACAACTCAAGGACAAAGAATACCTTGTTAATTTGGAGCTAGATTTTAAATATAATACGAATGGGGAAGCTCATCATGAGATACTTGAAGCGTTGGAACCACATCCAAACTTGGAATCTTTGGAGATTCACAAATACATGGGCAGCACCATTTCTCCTAACTGGATGATGGCTTTAGTTAATCTCAAAAGCCTTAATCTTAGGAGCTGCTATAAGTGTGAAGTTTTACCTCATTTGGGAAAATTGCCCTCTCTTGAAATTCTCCACATAAGGGGCTTCAACAAAGTGGAAAGGGTGGGGGATGAGTTTTTGGGAATAGAAAGTGATGATAATGGTGCACCCAGGAGCCTCCAAGTTTCATTCCCTAATTTGAAATTACTTTTCTTGAAGTTTCTTTCCAGTTGGAAAAAGTGGGAATTGGGGATTAATTTGGGTGGAGAAGATAATTGCTTGTCAATAATGCCATCACTGCAATCCTTGGAAATTGCGGGTTGCAATAGGCTAACTACGCTACCGGACTTCCTCCCAAAGACACCCCTGCAGCATTTGGTCATCAGATGTTGCCCAATCCTGAAAGAACGTTGCCGAGAAGGAGCGGGAGAGGACTGGCCCAAGATTTCTCACATCCCAAACATCCAATTACTAGATTGGTAGGAGAAGATCTTCGTAGATCTTGTCATGACTCTACTTCTGGTAACTTCTCCTCCTTCAATTATCTTTATCATAAGATCCATATTCATCAATTTTTATTTCTCTTCTCATTATACCCATGAATATCAGTTTTTTGCTTGTTTTGTACATAGTGTTTTGTGAGTTGGCCTACGTTTTTTAATTTCTATAAGATTAGGGCTTACTATATACATTTTTAGTTGTGCACTTTCATGTTGAGATAATTCGATTATTTATTGTTGATATCTTCTCTGGAATTTCCTATAGTATTTAGATGTTTTTACTCTATTCTACACGTTCAAATACCATCCTCACAAAAAAATAAAATAAAAATATTGTTGATTTAATTTCTGTCCTTCTTGGCAGCAATTTCTTCTCTGTTTTTTTTCCCTCTGTTCTTACTCAAATACCATAACTGTTTTTTTGGGGGGAAAAAAAAAAAGTTCGTAATTTCTTTGTTAATTTCAAGGTTATTAAGATTATTTCAAAGCATATGCATTACGTTTATTACCTACACAACTCTTTATCCAATCATGACTTACAGATGTATCATTGTATTCAATATTCAAACCAACAGCACTGGATAGGCTTGGATTTCCAGACAGTAGAAAGAGTGGGGCTTCAATTTTCCCGAATAGAAACTGATCATAATAAGGCAGCTAAAAGGCGCTTACTCTTAATCCCATAATTGACTCATCCGGTAAGTTACCAAAAAACAGGTTTAACATATCTTTATGTTTAATTGTAACAAAATACGTTCAACTTGTCCCCGAGATTGTTACTTCATTAGTTTGATTTAGTAGTATTCATTTTATCACAGAATTGCTGTTAAATGTGTCAACAAATGGAGTTAAACAAGCAAAAAAAAATTGTATGTCCATTTCTAGCTGTTGAGTGTAAAAGATGGGAACTTTTGTTTTGAGGATGAATCCAATTAAAGTTTAAAGTTCTTGTTCATTGATCCCATGTAGCTGAGTGATTGATATGCAAGTAATTTGAATGCTTTCTTTCTTTTCGAAGCTTTTTTCAGCGTTGAGAAATGACTGAACTGTAGTTTTAAGTTAGAGCTAAGGATACTAAACCAGGATTTTTGTTCAAGATTTAGGTTAAAGCAATATGATTTTTTTTTCTTTTCATTTAAAGTCTAACATATCTTCCCCCTTTTTTCCTTTGTATTTACAGGTGAAGCGAACTCGGCATCTCATTAAGTTACTCAACAGGCAATATGACTACTCCACATCAAATACTCATTCTGTGGCCGTTGGATGTAAAATGGAAGGCAACGATGAGAGGGAGAGAGAACTATGTTGTGCTGGGATACAACCCAATAAATAGATTGTCGGCAGAGAGAAAGAAAGGTGTTCGAGTGATGATTGTCGCCAGAGAGAAAGAAAGGTGTTTGAGTGATGATAGCTGCATACCGTGAGCAGCATATTCTCATCCTCCTCTTTGGTGGCGGTGAAGTCGACAGAGTCAAAAGCCATCAATCGCGTAGTGTTCCAGAGAGGTCTCCATGGAATCAGATTGTCCATGGTGAATTAGAGCCGGAGTTCCGGCGACGATCACTATAACTTTCAGTAAAATCCTCGAGAGCCTCTGAAATGGCTTTTTGGCCAAGCCCACCAAGACAGAGAATGCAGTTACCAGAGCTCGTGGAAGACATGGCCGCAGATGGAGATGGCTTGGAGATCTTCGATGACGAGCTTGAGGTCTTCGTAGACGATTGAGCAAGTAGTTTTCCCTAATGTGTTGTTGTCATTGATCATCTCTCTCTCTCCTCTCTCTATTTCTTTCTCTCCTCTCCGCCGAACGTCCGGCTGCCGTATACCAGACTATTCCAGTAAGTAACTATGATATTTCCTTCATCATATTTCTTATATTTACTGTCCTTTCTAAGTATAGTATTTGCTTTAATACTTAAATCTTACAATTAATCACGCCTGTCATCAATCTAAGTCAGATGTTAATTCTCCAACCACTATATAACTAATATGGCTTCTCAGATATCTAGGAACTCTCTGTACTAATTTTGAGGGCTGCTCTTTTTCTGGTACCGAAGCTGTCTTTTCTTCATTTGCAATCAAACTTGGGATCCACAAAGGGAAAGAAGATATGCTCTATGAAGTCATAAGACAAACTAGGAGAGGCCAACATTTAATCTGCCGTACAATGAAGAGTGAGGATTTTGCTAAACCATTGATTCTTACCAACATTTAATCTGCTGTACAAAGAAGATATGCTCTATGAATTCTTGCGTCATTGATCTGTGGGACGCCAGGTCTATTGGCTTTATTCCATCTGTGAAGGCGTCAGAGCTGATCTAAAATTGGTGTTCGAAAGGTAAGCTTATCACCGTTGTTGTTGTTGCTGTTTTTTTTTTTTTTTTTTAACCAAAATCAATCCAGACCAAATTCATTCAGAGCATGTGTGTAACAGAATGACATAATAATGTTGCCAGCTAATTAGTTTTAATATTTGTTTAGTGCTCTCCAAAACAACCTGGAATGTTGAATCTTTCTTCTACAACGCAAGACACTTATGGAACTCAAGTAAACATGAGGGCGACCCAATTTCGGCACATGTAAGTATCTCCGTTGTATAATTTGTCTATTAATTTTCTTTCACGCTGTTCTTTGTAACTTCATTAACTTCTTTCATGTAGTTTTCTGGAGTTGCCGAGTATATTGTTCATATTCATCCTAAGTGTGGAACAACTGGGATCAGTTTCTCCAATGGTAGTTTGTATTTTTTTTTTTTTTTTTTTGGTGTTGTTTCGTGTTTTTTCACACTCTAAGGACTACTAATGTACTTCAAGTGTTTTTTCTGTGAGAATATAGATGAACTACGAGTGGCTTGATCCCTTAACCGGGTACGTAGGCAGCCTAGCTTCAGCTGGTCCAGCCACAAATAATTTTTTTTTTTTCTTTATTGAGTTTGGTGTTGATATGTTGATGACTTTGTATCATCTTTATATTGAAAATCGTATTGAGGAGAATAACATCTTTCTCGTGCTTGTGCTGCTGAAACAAGACATTTAATGACAACTTGTAGGCAAGCGAAAAAGGACCTAGATGGGCAAATTTAAAAATAGAAAAGAAATATCACCCTTTCATTAGACTGCTGTTTAACACCTGTTTCCGAATACCTTGTAAAAAATAACGATGACCGTGGTTATATGTGACATTAGACAAGTTATATAACTACTGTTCGATACCTGTTTTATTGGACGATCTACTAACTCTGTTAACATCATGTCGAGATAATTTTTTGTTAACAAATGATTAAGTTTGCAGTTTCATGGAAGGATCTCTTGGTATTGCATTTAGGACCATTTCGGGTAATCTCGCCTTCTACTGCCTATCCATTGTTGTACTTTGTTTGAAAAATTATTGTAGTTTACGTAAAAATGGTTCCACAAATTTTGATTTTCTTCTCATAGCAAAATTGAGTCCGACTCTTTTCTGAAACAGGCACCTCTGCTGCTTAGCTCTGCCTATCTTGAAGCATTTTATTGAAAATTCCAGTGTTGGCTTAACTGATGCTGGGTTGCTCTCATACCAGTCACCGAATCTCGGAATAGCATAGCTGTGATCAGGCTGCCTCATTAGGACTAAAATCATTCTTCTTGGAACAAAGTGACAACAAATTTATGTCGAGTTTTGGCAACTAGAAGGATGTGGAAGGTTAGTTTTTCTAGAATATGAAGTTAACTATACTTGTGTGTTCCTCAACTCTCTGAAAGAAGAAAGAGAGATTGCGAGTGAAATAGGTACAATGATTTGAAAATCAATGCAATATTCAATTAAAAAAAAAAAAAAAAAAAGGAACTGTGCAACTTAAAAACTGACATTGCATCTGAGATGTCATGAAAGAAATTATGCAACTCCTTGCCATTATCACAAGTTTTTCTTTAAGTTTCCAATCTTGAAATTCCAAGTTTCATTTATCATTTTCTAGTAACTTCTAGGAAAAATATATTCTTCTTTTTTGCATAATGTAGGTTAATGAACAAATCCTGCAAGCTTGATGACAATGAGCAAAAACACAAACTTTGCCTCTGATTCATGATTTCGGTCGAGGTCTTCTAGAAGTCAAGGGACCAAAACTGTGGTCAGTACTACTTCGAGATGAAGCCTCTCTCTCCCATGGATTAGAAGAAACTCCGCTGCCTCTGACTCCAACTCATTCCTGCTGATTCAGGTTCAGCTGTGAGTCTTCAATGCTACACTCAGACCCTGCCATCCATCGCATGGTCTTCTATAGCTTGCAGCCTCATTATGCAGTTGATTAGGCCTCCTTTAATGACCATCTTCCCTGCTCAACATTAGCCCGTGGTGGTGCATCTGAATTCTTACATAACCATGATGGCGATGATGATGAAAGGCAGAAGAAGCTTCAGTTTGCCTCTTTGATCTTTACTACATCTGTGGCCCCTTTTTGCTTCTTTTTCTCGAGCTCTCTTAACAAAGAAAACTGCCATCCTAGTCTCTTATAGGAGCAGGAATTCCGACCACTAGAAATCAGAATAGAGTTTCCATAAAATGTTGTAATCCTGAATCTACTTCAACGATTGTATCCTTCCTTTTAAAAGTAAATTGAATTATCATTAACCGTTGTTTAACTACTTTCTTTGGGTGAGCATACTTGATTTCTTGTCGATATTTATTGTCAGCAGTTTTGAGCAAGTGAATCAGACGAAATAGCTCCAGACCATAATGTTGTATTTTAAGTAAAGAGATTTCAAGCAATATGGTAAAAAGGAAAAAGCATGTTTCAAGCTCGTCAAAACTTATGCTACTTTCCTTTCTAGCAAAGAGGCAAATATTTCTTTGTATTTTCATAATTTGGAATCCAGAGAAAACATATATGCAGAAAATAAAATAGCCAAGAGAGAACAAAGTTTGTTAAACCTCATTAGAAAATCGAATCCCGAGATTTTCTAACTAGAGCTTCAACTTCCAAATTCTTATACGGTTTAAACATTTTTCTTTTATAACTATTCTTAAAAGCCACACAAAAATAATAATAATAATAATAATAATAATAAAATTTACAGATCTTCTATTTTGCACTATCAGTAGATATTACTATCTTAATCGTGGAATTAAATTCCCAGCAGTGTTATCTATGATTTGATCAGGAAAAAAAAATACAAAACAAATGAACAAATCCATATATGTTGTAGACTCTATGGTACATAAACAATATGGATTGTAATCCATAAGGCAATGGATAAATTCATGAATTAGCCCACTATGAATTTATTGTATATGCATTTTTAAGTAGCTAATTTAATCATAGATTTTTAATAAGAATAATATATGCAATAATAAAGTATGTCATTCGTGTGTCTTTGTTACAAGACAGGCAAACTAAATGGTTCAAATGAAATCTAATGATAAAAAAATAATTAATAAATAAAAGTGATCTACGAGCACCTCAACCGTTGACTTGGAGTCAAGGTTAACATTTGACTTCTCAATTCCCTCTTCCTCCCCTAATCTAAGCATTACTCAATTCACCTTTTTTGAAAAAAAAAAAAACAAAACGAAACAAAACAAAACAAAACAAACAAACAAACAAACAAACAAAAACAAAAATAAAAATAATTTCACTTAATCATGTTTTGCATATTCAACACTAAGATTAGATATTTTTCAATTAAATCATTTTGAATAAAAATCATAAAAATGTATTAAACCTTAAATCATTTATCAATTATTCAATAATAAGCATCAAGTAAAGTGGACTTTTGTGTCCTAATCAGTACCCTATCCTCACAATTCATAGAGCCAACTCATATGCCCCTCCCACCCTCCTCAAACCTAGGCTTCCAAAATCCCCAGCCTCGCTCCGACAATTCATCCCGCTGGCGACCGTGCCAACCACCTTCGTCTTGTGAGTTGCCGAAGGTCCACTCTACCATGGTGCATTGCTGATTGCTCACAAGAGAGCTGCGACCCTGACCAAGCTCAGTGCCTAGTGCCTACTGCCAAAAAAAAAAAATTTAAGGCCCACTGAGCAAAGCAGGCAGGCAGCTCACTATCTACCTGCTTCCAGTAAACTGGCATAGATCCCAAAAAAAATATAGAAAATAGGATGAACAAGAGGGGGGGTTTTGAAAATTCAAAATCCAACCCCTAAACAAGCAAAACAAAAATGAAAAGACAAAAAAGAAAGAATGATTACAATGAAAAATGATAGACCACTTGAATGACTACTCACTAAAATCACTTAGAAATACATGAAAAACCACCAAAATAACCTCTCCACTTATCCTCTTCAGCTGAGGACATTTTTTGGAGAGATTGAGATCCGAAAATTTCAATTTTTAACCCACAATAAGGCTTCATTATAAAATGGTTTTAAGGTAAATCAAAAACCACTCTTTTCTCTTTCATAAAAACCATACAAGCAAAGAAAAGTTTCCTCTCTTCCTCCCTTCATTGTGGACGAAATTTGTAGCTAAGGGAAGCCAAAAATATTCTTCAACTCCGTCCATCCACTCCCAAGATCATTTTTTAGCAAGGAGGAAGAGCCATTCCAAGTGCTTTCCAAGGTAAAAATGTTTTAAAAATGTTTTTAAATTGATGTTTTATCTCCATTCTAGCCCCCTACCTCAAGGATCCAAGAGTGGTTGAAAGCCTTCAAGAGGAGCTAAGAACCCACTACTTTTCTAAGAGGTAAATGACTTGTAAACTAGTGGTTTACCAAGTTCTTGATAACTTTCTTTTCAAAATGTATTCTTACAAATAAGAAAATCTTGGCATGGTAATTATTAAAATTTTGTTTTGCTATCTAGTGAGATAATATATGTGCTTGCCATGATTTAAAATGGCTAGAAGACATGATTTGTGTTTGGAATATGATGAAAAGTATGTTTATGTGATTTTTATGGTTATATGACATGAAATGAGTATTGATGTATGAGAATAGGAGATTATGGCATGTTGATATATTATGTCATCTGTTTAATGGAAGCATGAATGATGAGGAAAATATTTTGACATCACAAATATGCTAGAATAAGAATTAACAACTATAAAGTACCAAAAATAACATTTTTAGCATAATTGTTAATGAATTGGAAAATAGTATTTTGAGTGGGATTTTCATACTCATGTAGAAGGACATAATATTACTATTGACATAAGCAATAAGAAGAGCTCAAGTTTGGTCAGAAATAAAAATGTCAAAAATGACGATTTTGCCCTCAAGGGGTAAAATCGTAATTTCACCGGCCTAGAGACATTATTTGAGTATTGATTAGAGACTTAAAATATACCTTGTGTCAAATTTTGGTGATAAATGGATAAGAAATTACCAAAATGTCATTTTGGGGTCAAAATGTAAATATAGAAAAATTTAGGGTCAAAAATGTAAATAAAGAAAACTTGTTAAAAATGAGTCATGATCCTGTGAGAACACTTTATAAGGACATTAAGTATAAAAAACATGGACCAAAGGGTATTGGGAATTAATTGGGGCAAAATAAGGACTAAAATACAAAAATAAATAAATAACGGGTCAAATTATAAAATCTGCTTAAACTATAATTAGGTCGCAATAGACCCAATAAGCCCACAACCCATAAATATGGCCCAATGTGATGTTGGAAGACCATGGTTATTCATGGTCACCTAATGGACCCAAAATATGAATAAAGTGGAATTAAGTAAAATAATTGATAAGGAATTAAATATTAAATAATTAACTCACTAATGGGTTAATAATTAATTAATTTAAATTTTAAAATTAATTAATTATTAATTAAGAAATTAATTTATGATAATCATCTAATTAATAATTAAGGATGTTATTCTTTTAAGATTAAAAAAAAATTAGAGACAAATTAATTATTAATTAAGAGAGCACATGTCCATAATCGAAAACGATTCAAAAACCTTACTCTAACTGTCGGATATCAAATTAAAATTAGGACACCTGATCGACTTGAGGGTAAAGCCAAAAACAATCTACACGGATACATAGTTACGCGATTTTCGATAAGTATAGACCACACCTACAGTGTGGTTATTTATATGATATGCACGATATGAGCTCGATGTTTATTTTGATGATATGATATAATACCATGATGACGTGTTTATTTATACTCTTTACGAAAGTATATTATGATGACGTGTTTATTTACACGCTTTACTAAAGTATGTCATGATGATGAGTTTATATACACGTTTTATTGAATATGTCATTGTCATGATGATGAGTTTATATACACGCTTTATTGAATATGTCATTCTTGCATGCTCACCATATGACTTAATATTTAAGAAAGTAAAACTAATGATGTGTCGTACCAATCTCTGACCGAATGAAAGGACATTCGCCTCTGGCCAAATGAGAGAAAATAATGATCAATGAAGTTAAAATTATGACATTGGGTGCTGACGGATTGGGTCGCTCCCCCCGTCTTCCCCATTTAAGGTCGCGCACACCCCGGTACGAACACAATGGCCCATAAGATATTGAATGATTAAATGGATAATTATATAATCTGCTATATATTTTCAATTTTATGCATTTGTGGGATTGCACGTTTATGCTTACTGAGTTTATCTCACCCCTTTATGTTTCCCATTGTAGATAATTCAGGCTAGTTGCCTATGACATATTAAGCATTGATGGACTGACGGTGCAGATGCGTGATGGGTAAAAGTATGATGGGTTATATGGATACCACCCGCATTCTTATATTCCGCACATGTTTTTTAGAATTTGTTAAATGTTGTTTTGATGTTAGTACATTTTAATACTTATGTATGAAAGACTTAATTAGATACCGGTATGACTAAGTCTGAAATGTTATGTTAGCATGTTTTATTTAAAACTAATTCAAATTATTATGATTTTTAAAGAATCACTTCTTCCGTAAATAAAGTTTTCAAAAAAGAAGACCTATAAATGAACTAATAACGATTTAAATAAGATGAAAACCAAGTAAGCAAGTTTTAAGTGATGACCCGAGAGGTCATGTCATCACAAGTGGGCATTACGAAATATTAAGTTTTTCATATGAAAACAGATGAAATCCAACCTCCGGTAACATCATATAAACAAAATAAAAGCAAAAACTAAAATTACATACATCCAAACTCAGTCCAGAAAGGGAGTTAAGTTATACATGCCATGGAATAATTAATAACTAAAATGAAAATACAAAATAAATCACCACTGAACCATAGTGGCCTTGAAGTCACACCCGTCTACTCAATGCTACCCCTAGCACCTCCTGAGGGGGGTTAAAATAATAAAGCGTGAGCTAACGAGCTCAGTAGGATACATGGACTCATTGAAAATAATTAAGCTTAAAACGGGTTGGGAGGGTTATTATAAAAATTTACAAGGCCATAATGACAAATAAATAAATGCAGAAATTAAAGTCATTGAACATATAATATATTCACATATCTAATACACCAGAACACCACCGTAGTGGAACACTATCAAAGTGGACCGATCGGTTAAATGTAACATCTCGATACCCAACAAACCCTAATATATACAAATATCATCGGCTGGTATCTAACCGGTCAGGATTTGAAATTTCATTCAACACACTTGGACACACAAGCCAAGTCTCAAAACAACTCACATGAGGCTCTCAAAATAATGTTTCTACATATATATTTTTTGACACAAAACATTTGATACGCACATATATGCACTCCATTTAATCATTTTTAATAAAACCATTTTATTTTTTAAAATGATTTTAAAATGAGAATTTCATAGAATAATAAACCAAACATTTTTATAAAAGTAGGGTTGGCGCATCCTAGCTCTTTGGCAAAATAATATATGGATAACTTCACTTCATGCAAACTGAGGCTCCTCATTCTGATCACCAAATCCTTAAATTAACAACATACATAAGTTTCATTATTTGTTCACAACACAATTCCTAATTAAACTAAACACCGGGCCTAATTAGTGTGCTTTAGTAATACTACATTAAAATAATAATATTTCCCGATTTACGTACGAACTGTGAAAATTCATATTATAGCTTAAAACATTATTATTTAAATTTAAAACACTGAAAACAGGGCAGTTTGGATCGAAACAGGGTGGTCCTGCAGGTAATCTGCCTCTGTCCGGTTGACTAGTTGTACACATCCGATTGACCGGACAAAGACAGATTGTCATGTCCTGTCTCTGGACTCATTTGGTTGACCGGATAGGCTGTCCTGCAAGCAAGCTTGTTTGTGAATCCAATTCAGTTGATTTTCATTTTAACTTCGAAGGCTTTAGTTCTCTTTTCCATTCCATTCCACTCCATTACCATATTACCATTACAGTTCCAACACGGCAACCAAACACAACTCGATTGTTACCATTCGGTTCGGACGACTCGAGTTAGAAGCAATCGTATATTACGAGAGTGTCTGCAACCACTTTTGCATCCTCGAATGTTGATGATCCAAAGTTTATCAGACTTTAAGGTTGTGACAAGTAGAGTTCATTTCATAAACAGTTTAAAAGCGTGTTTTACACTAGTCAATACAGATTTGATAAGTGAAGCAACCACCACCACCATATATTGTCCTACTCTCGTTACCGTGTACGTTGGTTATAGCTAATGAGGACAACTACAAACAATCAAAAGTAAAGTAGCACATGTTATAGACCATTACAAGAACAAATAGCAGAAACTGGTCCTGATTCCATATCTCATCAATTTCTACCAAAAGTTTCTCACTTGAATCCAATTCCAATTGCACTGTTTCTGAACCTGTTTAACATTTAGAATTGAACTCAAAACAAACTTGCATAAATAGTCAAGAAAGTACTTTTCATATGTTCCCATGACAGCATTGAAAGGAGAAATTATAGTTAGGTGAGAACTTTTCATCTATTAGTTGAATCATTGCCACTCGAGGTGCTACGAAACTCTTGTAGACTAGAAGCAGCTTTTCTTTGTAAGATCCATCTTTTCAGTCGAAAGATACACAAAAACTGGAAAAATGTTGGGACTGAGCACTCTATACCCCTTATTGTCCTGTCTCTGGACTCATTTGGTTGACTAGAAAGATTCTGGCTTTGACCTGACCTGCAAGCAAGCTCAAATCTAATTCTAGCAATTTAAGATATTCCAAAATAGAAAATAACTATATTTAAACTTAAAATCATCAAATTTAATCAAATTTCATTTCAAAAATAAAAGTCCAAAACTAATGAAATCTAAAATTCAAACTTGAAAATCGAATTGTTTGAGTTCCATAATGAGTTTAAAAACGAACCTGAAATGTTCCAAATTGATGTGGCTCAAAACTCGGAGTATTGGTTTTGGTTTTTTTGAGAAAAATTTGAGAAAGAGAAAGAGAGGAGAGGATTGGTTGTGAGGGGGCAGAGAGAGAGAGAAAGTGATTGGGGGAGAGATGGTGAGGGAAGGGAAAGCGAAGGAAAAATGAGAATGTGTGGGGGTTTTTGGTTTTTATAGATGAGGCTTACCCTCCACCGGAGGTTTGCAGCAGCCGTTTTACTGAAAAACGGAATTTAGAGCTTTGAGGAAATGTGAGCGGCTGCAGGGCAGTTTGCAGACCTGATACATCCGGTCATCCGGTGAAAAGGTCTGATTAACCGGTATGGTATTTTATTGATTGTTGAAAAAGTCAAGGGCAAAAATGTAATTTCTCAAAAATATTTTAAAAACCTTAAAATTGAAATTTTAAATTTAGTTTAATTAATTTGATATACATTATAGTACACTAATTAATTCATTTTAGTTTAATTAATCATGATTAATTCTAATAGGCGTTACAATTCTACCCTTATAAAAGAATTTTCAACCTCGAAATTTAAAAGTACCTGATCGGTTATTTTCACAAGTGCACGAGTCGGTTCAAGTAATAAAGTGATGAAAAGATATCGTTCCCAACGAGAACTATATACTACTAATTACCGAATTACTTTAATCCCAATTCTATTTGAACAATAATTTTACGAGATGCAATAAAATAAAAACAATTTAAAATAACACAACGCACGAATTTAGCAAGGAGAAATTCAATATATTAGGATATCTAGGGTTTCCGAATTCACCGGATTAATCATGCTCAAAATATCAAATTTAATCACTCAACGCTTATTCCTATGCTGATGACAAATTTCCCTAATGTAATCACTAATCTTTCTCAAGCATTAGCAAATTATCACAACAAGCCAGTTTTCACCTCTCGGTCTCAAACTCCAAACCTATCATGATTTTTTAAGAACAAGAAATTCATAGTATCACACAAGCCTCATAGATATCTCTATCCTATGACAATCTCATGGTATTTAATCAAAGTCTAATCCAACTATCACTTCTCAGTCTCAAATTAGATCACAAATCAATGGGAAAGGGCGCGCACACTTTCACAAGCATTAAGAATAGATTAAACACTCAGCATAGATGTGAATAAACATCAAAATTGAATTAAACCATAATAAATTTGAACAATCATAATCCGGCTACATCGTAGCCCCAGAAAAAGAAATTTAGTTCATGATGAAACTAAACAAAATCCTAAATAAAGTTCTAAACATGATGAGAAAAGGAAGAACTAGTTTATGAATCGGAATCGCCGCGATCCGTCTCCGAAATTGCTATTCTTCTTCTCCAAATCACCAATTGCTTTCCTCTAAATCACACCTCTATTTTTCTCCGAAAATCTCCCCATTTGAACCCTAAAAAGATTCTATTTATAGCCTTGGATCGAAAGATTTGATTTTTGAATTTCAAATTCGGAGAATCAAATCGGATTTCGCAAAAGTCGCATCGGGCGCCTAGGCCCTGTTTTTCTGGCGCCTAGGCCCTAAACTGGAACTTCGCGATTTGCACCTAGGCGCTACTGAAATAGCGCCTAGGCGCCATACTCTCGGGTTTTTGTACCAAAATAACTCAATTCAAGCGCCTAGGCCCCATAAAATTGATGCTTAGGCGCCCAATACTCTTCACAACAAAATCTTCACACCAAAGCGTGCCAAATGCTCCATTGTAGCTCCAATCGCGCCGAAAAACAATGAATCCATCTTTTTTTACCTAAATCCTACAAAAGAGAATAAAACAACGTAAAAGAACTTAAAAACAAATTGAAAACCAACAAAATAATAAGTTAAAAATATCCAATTAGTTAGTCTAAAACTAACTTATCAGTACCTCTATCACTAAACAAAGAAGGATAACACTCACACATGTTAGACTCTAACTCCTAGGTCGCTTCCTTGACACCATGGTGTTGCCACAACACCTTAACTAACGGAATCTCACGGTGACATAAACTCTTCATTTTTCAATCAAGAATCTAAATAGGGCTTCCTCGTAAAACATGTCTTCTTGGATTGGTACATCATACCACTGGATGATGGCGTTTGGATCATACTGACACTTGTGAAGCATCGAGATGTGGAACACATTATGCATGTGTGATAACTCTAGCAGTAGGGCAAGACGGTTAGCAACGACACCAACACGCTGAACAATCTAAAACAGTCCAATGTACCTCAGAGCTAACTTACCCTTGATTTCAAAACACATAATACCCTTTCGTGGGGATACCCTCAAAAGCACATGATCACCCTCCTCAAACTCTAGAGGTCTACGACACCGGTCAGCATAACTCTCTGACGATTATGAGCTGTCCTCAAGCATTCCTGGATAATAGGGATCTTCTCGTTGTTATATAGGATATTATTATGTGATGCCCTAGAAATTCATAAACTCAATTTATGAACTATCATTATGGATTTCCTTCATCAATACACTTGTAATGAATTATTTTGATAAATACCAAATTTCAAGATCATGAATGATATGCATCATCAATGTGATGATATTGATGATTTAACAACATAGAGTTTCTCTATTTAAAAGAGAAACTATTTATATTATGTTACTCCCTTTTTCTTTTGAGATTTTGTGAAGATATTGTATGTAAAAATTCATTATATATATAATGAATAAATAATCATAATCTTATAAAATTAAATAAGTGAATTTATGCCATGCCAAGATTTATCTATTAAACTAAATTAATAATTCTACTATCATCTCAATCAAGAAAGAAAGTAAAAAAAAAAAAAAAGCGGCACAGGGGGAGTGCTCGTGCACACCCCCCCCCCCCCCCCAGTGGGTAATTACCCACTGGCCAAGGCCCACTGCAAGGGAAAAAAAAAAGGGGTTAAGGGAAAGGGTGCCGTGCACCCGTCCCCTTACTCAGTGGGCTCAGTGGGCAGCGGCCCACTGAGCAATGCAGAAAGGCAGTAAGATGCCTTCCTGCTGCAAGTGATCATGTATAGAAAAAAAAATTTATATCAAATTTTTTTTTACTCTTTTCTTCAGAAAATAGGTTGAATAAGAGGGGGGGTTTGAGAATCCAAAATCCAACCCCTAAACAAGCAAAACAAATATGACAAGACAAGAAAGAAAAATTGATTACGATGTAAGATGATGAACTACTTGAATGACTACTCACTAAAACCACTTAGAAATGCATGAAAAACCACCAAAACAACTTCCCAACTTGTCTTCTTCAGCTAAGCACGTTTTTGGAGAGTTGTAAATCCAAAAATTTCATTTTTTTTAACCCACAATAAGGCTTGGTTATAAAATGGTTTTAGGTAAACCAAAAACCACTTTTTTTCTCTTTCATAAAAACCATACAAGCAAAGAAAAATTTTTTCTCTTCCTCTCTTCATTGTGGACGAAATTTTTAGCTAAGGGAAGCCAAAAATATACTTTATCTCCTTCCACCCACTCCTAAGATCATTTTTTTACAAGGAGGAAGAGTAATTCCAAGTGTTTTCCAAGGTAAAGCCTATACTTTTTCCACTTGTTTTCTAGAAAGGAAAATGATGATTTAAAAATGTTTTAAAGTGATGTTTTATCTCTATTTTAGCTCCCTACCTCAAGGATCTAAGAGTGGTTCAAAGCCTTCAAGATGAGCTAAGAACCCACTACTTTTCTATGAGGTAAATGATTTGTAAACTAGTGGTTTACCAAGTTCTTAATAACTTTCCTTTCAAAATGTATTCTTACAAATAAGAAAAATCTTGGCATGATAAATGGTTAAAATGTGATTTTGCTACCTAGTGAGATTATATATGTGCTGGCCATGATTTAAGGTGGCTAGAAAATATGATTTGTGTATGGAATATGGTGAAAAGTGTGTTTATGTGATTTTATGATTAGATGACATGAATGAGTATTGATGTATGAGAATAAGAGATTATGGCATGTTGATATGTTATGTCCTCTATTTAATGGAAGCATGAATGATGAGGAAAGTATTTTGACATCACAAATAAGCTAGAATAAGAATTAATGACCATAAAATACAAAAAATAACATTTTTGGCATAAATGTTAATAAATTAGAAAATGGTATTTTGAGTGGGATTTTCATAATCTTATAGATGGACAGATTATTACTCTTGACATAATCCATAAGAAGAGCTCAAGTTTGATCAGAAATAATAAATGTCAAAAATGACGATTTTGCCCTCAAGGGGTAAAATCGTAATTTCACCAGCCTAAAGACTTTATTTGAATCCGAAAATTTTCATTCTTTACTAGAGACTTAAAATTGACCTTGTATCAAATTTTGGTGATAAATGGATAAGAAATAACCAAAACACCATTTTGGGGTCAAAATGTAAATATAGAAAAGTTTATGGTCAAAAATGTAAATAATAAAAACTTCTTAAAAATGAGTCCTGATCCTGTAAGAGCACTTTATAAGGACATTAAGTATAGAAAACATGAACCAAAGGGTATTGGGAACTAATTGGGGCTAAATAAGGACTAAAATGTAAAAATAAATAAATAACGGGTCAAATTGTAAAATATGCTTAGACTATAATTAGACAGCATCTTTGTCACCCTTAAAGCAGTATATTAAACTAAATAAATATAAGAAATAATATGATTTATGTTATAGTCAAATGTACGACCTTAAAAGACATAAAGGGGCATGAATGTTAA
This sequence comes from Ficus erecta, assembly GCA_008635985.1. Classification (NCBI taxonomy): domain Eukaryota; kingdom Viridiplantae; phylum Streptophyta; class Magnoliopsida; order Rosales; family Moraceae; genus Ficus; species Ficus erecta. Next base: position 95,878 of record BKCH01000162.1, read on the forward strand.
ACTTTTATTTAATTGTGTTTAGAAATGTATTAAGTTACGAAAGCCATTTTTAAGAGCTTAAGGGCACTGTAAATGTTATTCTAAGGCTGGGAAAAACTTTGAAAAGCCATTCAATAAGTCTAGATTAAAAAGGATATGTCTAATGGTAAAATTGTAATTTTGTCAAACTAAGGGGCATAATGGTAATTTGATGGGGAGAACGTTTTGGACCATAGGTAGAGGTTTTCTGGACCTATAAAACTGCAAGAAAGATTACTAAGAGCTAAGGTCAAAAGATTTAACAAGTTTAAGCTTAAAAGTGCTTGAATAACCGAAATATCGATAAATTGGTAAATTAGCACCCGATGCCTCGGGGACGAGAAATGAACCTGCCACTAGACCTGTTGATATGCTATGTAATTGTTGACTAAAACTTGATAAAGACAAGTGTAATGGGCCTTAACAGGTTTAAAACAATAATAAGACCAAATTACAAGTAAATGGGTTGTAATCGACCCAATAAACCCACAACCCACAAAGATGACCCAATAAAATATTGAAAGACCATAGTTATCCATGGTCACCTAATAGACCCAAATATTAATAAAGGGGAATTAAGTAAAATTTTGGATAAGAAACTAAGTATTAAATAATTAACTCACCAATGGGTTAATAATTAATTAATTTAATATTTAAATTAAATAATTAATTAAAAAATTAATTTATGATAATTATGTAATTAATAATTAAGGATGTTATAAAAAAAACTTAAAAATAAATTAATAATTAAATTGAAATTAATTATTATTTAAGAGAACATATGTCCATAATCGACAATGATTCAAAAACCTTACTCTAACTATCGGATGTCATTTAAAATTAGGTCACCGCATTGACTTGAGGGTAGAGCCAGAAACAATCAACGCGGATACACAATTACGCGATTTTCTGTAAGTACAAACCTCACCTACAGAATGGAACAAAATGTTTTCCGTTGTTGATGTTCTACGTTTTCTATGATTTGTCTTGATGAAAAGATGAGCCTATGAGCTATATGTACTGTGTTAATCAAGCATTTAACGTGCATAATTTCTCTTGCACTGATATGATTAACATGCCTCACAGATATGTATGCAGTAATGATATATGCATAGTGACATGTAAATCTACACATTGTCACAAATAATAAGAATGAGGCTAACAAAAGATACGATTAAGTGTCATACCAACCTCCAATTAGTGAGAGGATATAATAAGAACGAAAGTTATAAGATATGACCTTAGAGGTTGTTGGAGGGTCGCTCCCCTAACTCTCATTGGTTGTGCGCATATGGGTACGACATATGGGCCCTTAAGTAAACAAGATATGTAAATAATAAAGCATAATTGAACACACATAGTTCACATGCATTTTTGAACATTTATGATGTTACATGTGATGATATGATTTTATAAAAATGATTTGTGAGACATTGTTTGTACTTGCTGAGCGAAAGCTCATCATTGTGTATTCGTGCTGTAGGTAACGCGGGCAAGCAGCCCACTACTTAGACGCTTTATGGACTGGCAAAACTGTGCGGAGGCGATGAAAGACGGGAGTGGGATACCACCACGAATTAAATTTCCGCATTTAGATTTCTTACATCATTTTGTATCAACTATATTTATAACTATATTCCAACGTCTTGGTACTACTAAACTAGTATGAGTATTTTACGAGAAAAAGACTTTAGACTCTTTCCTTTTAATTTACATAAAATTATAGCTTTTTAAAATATTATCTAAATATGAATTTGAATAGGATAATTATTTACTAGATGTTTTTAATTTACTCAATTAAAAAATTTTAGTAGTTCTAACTTTTGTAGTATGAATATAATTTTTTTTAAAAATCTATATTTTTTTAACCAAATATAAATAAGTGTTAAGATTAAATTAAATAAGAATTAGTAAGATAGTTAACAGTTCGAAAAGTCGGGTATTGCACATCAGGTCCAGTAGAAAATCGATCATCGGGGTCAAGCCAACAAACTGGTGATCTTCACGGTCTCCCATAAAGAGCCTCGAATGGTGCATCCTGCTACTCGATTGATAGCTATTGTTGTAAGCGTACTCGGCCAAATGTAGATTCTTCTCTAATTTCCTGCCGAAATCCAAAATGCAAGCGCGAAGCATATCCTCAAGAATCTAGACAATCCTCTCAGACTGACCGTCAGTCTGCGAGTGAAATGCAATGCTGAAGTTTGGCTTGATTCGCAATGCCCCTTGAGAACTCCTCCCATATCTCACGTTGAAATGCGTATCACTGTCTGAATGATAGATAATGGTACTCTGTTAAGTCAAACGACGTTCGTCATAAGAAAAGAGTTTGAATGCTTTTGTCATCGTTCGAAGAGTAGCAAGAAATAATCCGATAAAATTTCTTCTTATGTGCTTCAGTATTCTGTTCATGTTGTTCTTTTAATACTGCCCCACCTGCTTTAACACGATCTAGCATCCCTTCCTCGTTGGTCCTGCATATCCGTATTGTTTGTGGTGAATGTCGGACTTTTAATCTCCTCTAATCACTATATGATCTATGAAATAAGAACTTTAATACATTGTCATTCAGGAAAATTTTGTCGCACCCCCGGGGCTACTTTTTGGTGCCAAGGCATCTTCCTCGCAAGCCTCTTCGGAACTCACGAGCTTTATCAGTCCATTCAATCAAGAGTTTTAAGATGGAGAACTCTAGGTTTTGGGTCGTCTGCATTAAGGTTTTGATCGTCCAGTTCTCACTAGCTACATTGTGCCAAACTCCTTTTTGTAATCAAACTAATAGCGAGTGTCAACCTCTTCTAAAGCACACTCTTCAAGAAGTGTTGATGCGTTTTGTAATTCTTCTGAAGTTTGAATTGAAAGACTGTTAACTTTCTTGGGGAAACAAATTTTAGATTTACTTGTTATGGCTTTTCTTCGTGTTTTCTTCCTACTCTACTAGTAAGAAAGAAACACAGGGAAATGCAATTTTTTTTTTAAAGATAAACTACCTAAATAACTACAGTTTTTTTATCTATTAACTAACATTACATAAATTACCTATTATTGACCAAGATAACACAGATTTTAATCAATTTTTGTTATTTTTCAGGTTATATTAATTTAGTGTTATTTTTTTTTTTGTCAGGTTAATATAATGATCCGAATTTGTGTTGCTTTTCCCTTTTTTTAAACAAACACCGAGCGCAAAACAGTAGTTGGCCGAAGGGTTTAACTTGAGGCCCATAAGCCTAGTGCCCAGCCCAGCTTAGGCCTGGCCATGTAGACTATCCATAGTATATGATGTCCACCTTCATTGCAAGAATCGTAGGAATTGCCTTTCCAAGTTTTCCTTTTCCTTCCCACGGTAAACCCATAAATATTTAGCTTGCATTTACTGTACAGGTTAGAATGAATTTTTAAGTTGAAAATTGATTGATTTTTCAGAAGCTATTTTTATTGACTTTTTAGAAAAATAAAAACAAAAATTGATATAAAAACCTTTAAGTTTGAAATTAAGAGCTAAACAGAAGCTTAATGTAAGTATTATACGTAAAAAATTAAAAATATTGTGGTAGAGTATCCAAAATATTCTAGTAAGATATCCAATATACTCTATTAGAATATTACAACGATCGATACTGGTGATTGGAGACATTCGAACATATTTGTTGAAAATTGAAATTATTCAAGTAGAATACCCAAAACATTTTAATAGAGTATGCAGTATACTCTATTAAAATATTCTAACGACCGTCACCTGCAGTCGGCGCCGAAAACAACCAACCATCCATGTTAAAAACTAAAAATATTTAGTAGTCTATTCATAACATTCTAATAGAGTATTGAGTATACTCTATTAATGTCTCCTGGTGACAGGAACCAAAACATCCAGTCATCCATATTAAAAACTGAAAATATTTAGTAGAGAGTATTCTGACACCGGTTGCGGTGGCCTGAGCCAAAGACATCAGTCCATTCATATTGAACACTGAAAATATTTAAGTAGGATATGCAGTACTACTAGAGTATTCCAACTATCGTTATCCTTTTGTGATTTTTTTTTTTTTACCATGACCTTTTGTTGTTTTCTACCCACATTTCCTTAAAATCTTTTTTAATTTTTTTAGTACTTTTTTTTTAAACATCTTTACATTTTATTTTAATTGTGTGTCATCAAATATTTTTAACTTGTATTTGCTTTTTTTAACCTATTATTAAATTTTTTTCTTACTTCTTTTGAAATATTGTTCTATTAACTAGGCATTTATAGCAACTTTTTTTATTTTTTGGTTCCCTAATTGGCGTACGTATTAATATTTTTTAAAAAATAAATGTGCCCCTTTATAAGACATCATTTTTCTTACCCATATGTGTACCTTAGTTATTTATATATATATTAATCATTATTTGGTTACTATTTAAGCATTTCATCTATTTTTTTTTTAATCATTTTGTGCTTTCTTTTTCTTTCACTTTATCCCTATTAAAATTTTTTTTTTCCAAACATATCCGCAGTTTTTCCTTCTATTTGAAATTGTTGTTTCTTTATTATATTTAAATCTTATATTTGTAATTATATTTTATAAAACGCCTTTTTTTTTGTCTAATTTATTCCTATTAAATGATTTTTTAAATACATAATTACTTAAAAATTCACTTTCACTATATCCAAAAAATTTAACAAGCTTTAACACATACCAGCATGTATTTATAAACTAATATATATGCGCAAAAAAAAAAAATCAATTAAGAAGACAATAAAAAAGAAAGCGAGAATACAAAAATTTACGAGAATATAAAAATTTAAAGTGATCCCATATATAGACAAATTCTACATGTACAAGCAACAAGAAAAGGGGGGAAAAAAATCTTTAACACTTCATTTCAATACAAATTTTGAAATATCATAATTGTGTCAGAAGAAATATGGCTATAATGATTCAATACACTCTAAATAATTTCTTGATACATTATTAACGATATCATAAAGATTCCATGTCAGTGATTTTTCATTTACTGATTTTGTGTTTTACGAAGTCGATCCCCCCTTTTTAACAGTACAAAAGTATGCGGAGTTTCACATGTGTATGTCATTCACAATCTTATGACTAAAAGTGATACTTTGTCACATAAAAAAATATTGTGACTAAAAGTGTCATTAAGAATATTATGTTCAGAAGTTATTCTTTTTACAGTGATCAGCTAGCAATATTGGTATCATAATTATTATTATTTTTTTAAAAAGAGCAATGGAAATAGTTAGCGCTAACATTTGGGTTGTTGTTTACTAGCAAGCAAGAAAACTTTCGATGTCTGCTAATTAATGTTGTCCACGTTAATTAATGCAACACTATCTAATCCTTTATTTCTCTCGGAGAGTAAGGATCCGTTTGGTTCGCAGGTTTGAGTTGATATTTTGAAGTTGAAATAGTAAATTTTGTTGACTTTTCAGAAAAGACAAAAATTTTTTTGGGAAAAAGACAAAATTTGAGTTGAAAAATTGGAACCAAACCTGCAAACCAAACGGAGCCTAAGAGTGTGTTTTGTCGAAAGAAGAAAATAGACAGAGAGAGAAAGTGACGTGAGAAAAATAAGAAATGAAAGAGATGACTTTTCTTTTATAATATTTAGATGAAATACTTTTATTAATCTATCCAATCTAGAAGATATTTAAATTAGAGCATTTTGAAAAATTTAGAGTCCATCCTCTAATCCTTTACTTCCTCTTTTCTCCCTTATTATCAATCATAAATGTCAAAAATCCTTCCACTAATCCTTTCAACCCCATCCTTCCTTTCACTTTTCTCTCTTACCAACATATTCTAAGAGTCTATTTGGATAGAGAGAAAAAAGAAAGGAATGAGAGAGTTTAAAATGATCCATGAAATGATTTTGACATAGATGATTGTCTGTTAGGAAAAAAAAAATTAAAGAAAATATTAGGGAATGGACTGCATGTGATAGTCATCAGTTCCCACAAGGAAAATAGTAAATTGTGTAATCCCACATCATTTGAGAATAGATATATGTGATTGCTCATAAGTAAAGAGATTATATCTTAATGGTATAAGGCCTTTTGGGTTAAGCCCAATAACAAAATCTTACCCAATAGAGGCATGGATCGCTATTCCCAACTAGAAGTGTGACCAACAAGGACATTGAGCTCCAAAATGATAGATGATTTTAACAGTCATCAGTCCTTCATAAGTAAAAAGATCACCTCAAAATAATATAAGGGCTTTTGGGATAAAACCTAAGAGTAAAACGATGTCAAAGGGGATAATATCACACTAAAAAAAGCACGTGGGTTGCTATACTGCAAATCATCTAAGCACCCAAATCTCATTCTCTTTATGTTAAAGAGATTATTGGAGGGATTTTTGCATCAAGATGAAATAGTTTTTTAAAACAAAATATTTTCTTTTCTTGCCCTTACAAGCAGACAAGAGGTTGATTTTTATTTTATTTCCTTCCTCTATACCAAAAATCATAAATAAATAAAAAAATATTTCCTTCCTTTTTATTTCTTTCGTTTAAGCTATCTACCACTAATTCCTTCATATTTTCTCTCGTTGGTACCTAACATAGGCACTAAAATTCTCCAGCATATTTAATTTGTTGCTCCGAAAAGTAAATCCATATAGTCTTTTTTTTTTTTTTTTTTTTTCCGAGGCCTGAGAATTGGTACATTGCAAGTACAAATCATCTGCCAACTCCCTTCCCCGATTAAACGTTTATTGCATAATTGCACACATAATGCTAATAATTCAATGGATTATATGAATTGCTACATATATATATATAAATGTGTGAATATTATTAAAAATAAAGTAAGAAAGATAACACAAAGGGAAAAGGGAAAACAAAAATTTAATATGATTCTATAATGAGTCAAAGGGAAAAGGGAAAACAAAAATTTAATATGATTCTATAATGAGTCATTCACAAATTTAAAAAGAAAAAGATAGATAAGGTTACCTAATAAGTTAACAAATCTTCTAAACTCCAGATATTTCAAGAAAAATATCACATTATTTTTATTAATTTTGAATGAGATGTCACATCAATAACAGCCAACTATAATTATTGTTTGCTAATATATATTCAGGTATGTGTACATGGATTTTATTGATGAAAGGAACCTTTTTTTTTGGGTAAATATTGAGGAAAGGAACTTGGTAGATGATAATTGTTACTTGCAACAAAATTCCGTGGGACTTGCCTTTCAATTAAAGACTTTCGACAAGGTTGCATTATTGTAGGCAGTGGATGACAATTCAAAAGTGAAATGTAATGACAAATTCCAATGCAGATCACGGAAAGTTCCTAATTTAGAAGCACCAGTTAGATTACTCTGCCAATTTCCCAAAAATTTCTTGGACAAATTTTCATGTACATATATTAATTTTATTAACATACTTTTCACACTCTAAGTTAATCAATTCCTTTAATTAAAAAAAAGGTTAAAAAATGACAACAAAAAAATGACACTTATTATTGAGTAAATTACGTAAATAAAATTCTTTCATAAGAAAAGAAATAAATTTTTTTTTTTCCAGTTCCACACGTACCTACATAACAATTTTTCAAATAAATTACTAATAAACATTACTACTTCGAAACCTAAAACAAAATCCTAATTTTCATCCTAATTTTAACTATTTAATGAGTATTCCAAAAAATTACATTTGAGGTATATTAATCTTGTTTATAATAGTTTTACAATTATGTTTTTCTGTCTAATTATCCATTTAGTTTGTTGCTTTTTTTTCCCCTTGCATGTTGTTTTTGATATTCTTTTTACTGTACTATTCACCCAGGGGGAAAAAACTGTGACAATTGGCTTCTACTTTAATTACTTCTTGTTTTATTGTTTCTCTCTCTCTCTCTCTCTCTCTCTCTCTCTCTTTTCATTCAATTGTTGATGCCTTACAGTGGCTTTTTTCGTTGTATTACATTTTTTCATTAGGATACATACACGCACATAATTTATACATAAAAGAATTTCCTTTGCAGTTTGTCTTTTTTTAAAATAAAACTTTTTTTCTCACAAAGTTTTAAATTTAACCTTCAAATAGAGTAGAAAAATCAATTTAAAAATTACTTAAAATGTTCTTTACAGTAAGTTCCGATCGTAATATATGAATTTTTTCAGTTGAAGTGCAAGCATACTCTTGATGTATACGTATCGTATATCTGTTTATTTGTTTATGTATGCGTAGAAAAATTATAGGCAAATATTGGAAATCTATCTTCTAGTACTAATTTCTTTTAAAAGAACCAAAAACAAAAAAACAAAAAAAACAAAAAAAACAAAAAACAGAAAAAGAAATCAAGAGGGGTGTGTCAATAAAATTATATACAAAGTTATTTATACAAACTCATTGGTAACCCTTGTATTATGTGCTTGTGTAATATTAATAAACTAGTTTAAAAGAATGTGCGATGGACATGATTAGATATATTTGAGAAAATTTATTTAAATAGAAAATATATATAAGCAAAAATAGACAAAAAATCAACAAAGTACCTGAAATTTTTATTTAAAAAAAAAAGGAGGCATGAAAGAAGGACCAAAAAGATAAAATGACTAAAATGTTAAAAATAAACTATTACAAAAAAAACTAAAATTAAAAAATTAAAATAATTGGGCCCAAAGAAAAAAAAAAAAAAAAGAGAGAAAGAGAGAGAGAGAAAACAGAAGGATTAAAAAAAAGTTTTCCGTCCAAAATGAAAGGTTTTGGACAAAAACTATGAAATGTTTTGGACGAAAACTTAAGTGCATAGGAGTGCACATTAATTATTTTGAACTTTCTTACATATGTACAGATAATAAAAATCAACTTCCTGCCATCTGTTTAGTAATCTAGAACATACTTATTATTAAAATATTAACAACAAACGAACCAAATTAATAGGAAAAAGGGGGGAAAATAGTCGAAATCCAACTTGAACTAGCGTATCCCTGTTTGTTTATGTATATGTATATGTAGAAAAATTATAGGCAAATATATATATATATATATATTGTTTTTAACCGGAAATTATCATTCAATATAAAACGGGATATAAATATCACTATCAAAAATAAAATAATTATGTGGTATAAGAGATATAACCCTCGAGTACTAAGATCAATTCTATGAGTAAAATCTGATAAAACTCAATGAGCAGGACATAAACTGAGACCCAGTGACGAGTTCCTTGAATTCCTTGGCAATTGTATAATCAAGCATGTACAAAACACTTTTTAAAAAAACATATACAATAGATGGAATATTTCAATCGATCAAGAGACAGTTACTCACAACATAGGCACTACAATAAACTCCGCCTAGCTATAACACTAGCGGAACCAATAGACATATACCACTAAAAAAGAACTCAAGCAGAACACAAACAGAAAAACAAATCGGAAGTGGAGGAACTATAGGCAAATATTAGACATCTATCTTCCAGTACTAATTTCTTTTAAAAGAACAAAAAAAAAAAAAAAAAAAAGAACCTGTTTTTTCTTTTTCGAAAAGTTTACTAGGAAATTTCTTGGCAAATGCAAATATAACTTGACTTGTTGACCTTACCCCAAGTCTTGCTTTAATAAGGGAATTAATAAGGTGATATACATATATATATATATAGGAGTACTATTTGGTTTGGATTACATTTGCAGTCACATAAATCCTATTTCCCAATTTTAATATCTTCCAAGTTGAAGAGAGAGTTAATTAATGATATAACTTAAATATTTTTTTTTATTAAATAGTCTTCTAAAAATTTTTATTAGCAAAATGACTTTAGAACGATCAATAACGACTGGTTTCCTATGCTAAAAAGAAGGAAGGTTAATATGCTACTTTCAATTTTTGAGGTTGTGATTTTGGCAAATATTTCGTTGGAGAATGGGAAGATTATTAGAGGATTTTTATCTTTTAGATAAAATAGTTGTTTTAAATAAAATATTTTCTTTTCTTCCCCTTACAACCAAACAAGAGGGATGATTTAAAATATAATTAATAAATCTAGTAAGTTAACAAATTTTCTTTAAAAAAAAGAATTTAAACAGAAAATATCACGATTTTAGTATTATTATAATTATAATTATTATTGTTATTACTAAGTTATCACATCCGTTACAACTAGCTATCATATTGCTATTGGTAATTTATAAAATTAAAAAAATTAAAAATAAAAAATAAAAACTAGCAATGGAAATAGTTGCACTAACATTCGGTAGGTTTACGTAGAATTTATTGAGGAACGGAGCCTGGTGGATGATATAATGGTTACTTGCAACCGAATTCCAATGGGACTTACCTTTCAATTGAGACTTTCGAATTTCGATGTTTGCTAATTAATGTTGTCCACGTTAAAGATAAGACCATCTCTCATGGATTTGGTTTAAATTAATATTAAAAGTAAAAAATAATATTGTTTTACTTTATACTCTACTCATAATATCATTATAAATACTATTTATACTTTATTGTGCTTTAAAACTTTTGAAGTTGAATATTTATTCTTTAAATAAATTAAAAAAAATAATTGCATGAAAAAATTCAAGTTAACAATCAATAAAAATTTTAACATTAGTTATATTTTGTGATAAATTTGTCACAAATTTAATATATGACAAATTTGACATCTAATATAACACTACATTTGAGAGTACTTTTTTTTTTTTTTTCATATAAATGGCAAAATTTTCATTTGACACAACTTTTTAGTATTGTATTGGAGATGCGTTAAGAATGCATTATAGTAGGCAGTGGATGATAGTTTACTAGTTATCCCAAAAGTTTAAACTATTAGAAGGTGCGTCAATAATATTTTTATATTTCAATACTCCCCCTCACGTGTACACCAGATAATTGATAAACATAAAGATAAATAGTAATTTAAAATCTAACACAATTAAAATATTTGAAACATATTAGAGACCAAACATGCAATTATATTAAAAGGGTTAAATAATGTGATTATAGAATTTTGAACTCAAGACTTCCCGCTCTAATACCATGATAGTATATCAATTCTCTTAAAAACTTAATTAGTAAAAAGTGAGCCATCAAAAAGTTTCATGTTTCAACAGTGGAAGATAATTCAAGAGTGCAATGTCATGAAAAATTCCAAGTAGGCCACGAATAGTTTCTAATTTAGAAGCACCAATTAGATTACTGTGCTAATTTCACCAAAATTTCTGGGACAAAATATTCATATATATATATATATACATAAAGTTTTGTATCCAATACCGAATGATATCCGATATTATCGTGAATGCAAAGTTCAATTTCTAGAAATGAAAATTCATATAGAAAGAAATGTAAATATGAGGATTTTAAAAAAACTGAGTGAATGTAAACTTTAGTTACTAACTATGTGAATTCATATAAAATGAAATGCAAATAAAGAAAATTCACATTCAATAGGTTTGTTTAATGTTTAACTTTAATTTTAATTAAACTGTATTTTTTTAAAAGTCAATAAAAATTCTAACTTATTTTTAAAAAGTTAATAAATTTTAATTTAAAAATTTTATCTCTAATTGACGAACCAAAAGCAAAGTCTAAAATTCAATTAGTTGAACTGGCATATGTTTGTTTAGGCGCCAAAAAAAAAAAAAGGCGCGTATGTTTGTACATCTATTTTTAACTCCTCCGTCTCCTTTGAAAGAAAAACAATAGAAAAGACGAAACTGCTTTTTTATTTAGCGAAAAAGTCTTCACCGGAAATTTCTCGGAAAACGCAAATGACGATGCAGCAATAAATATATTTTAGCAGAGTGGAAAAATATAGCTTTGACTTGTTGACCTTGAACAAGTATTGCTTGAATAAGAGAATTAATAAAAGGATTTCTGTATTTGGTTTGGATCTCATTTTTACCGTTACACAAATTCCTCTCTCTTGTTTTCCATTTCTCATCAATCAAAAATTTACCGTGATTGTATATAAATTCCCTCAAAAACATAAGTTATTACGAGTTGAATCAACAAAAATTACATGTTTCAACAGTGAAAGATAATTCAGAAGTGTAATGCCATTAAAAATTCCAATACAGATCACAAATAGTTTCTAATTTTGAAGCACCAATTAGATTACTGTACTAATTTTTCAAAAATTTATGGGACAAAATATTCATATATATATATATATATATATAAGTTAAAATGTATGTGTACGAAATAAATAAACAAAGAAAAGTAAAATAAAATTGAAAATATAAAAAATTATTTAAAAAATTTATTTTTAAACTTTTTTAAAATTATTTTTTATTTAAAATTATCACCTATCAGGTTTAAAACCCATGCAAAATAGGTAAATAAACAAAGTAAAACAAAACTAAAAAACAAAAAAAAAAATATTTTTTTAATTTTTTAATTTTTAAAAATTTAAAAATTCAGCGTAACAGGTCCAGAACCCACCACGTGTCAGATGGGAGTGCCAGATGGGAGAGTTAGTACCTTTCATCCTTTTAAATAAGCTTAGTAGATATATATAAAGTTATTTATACAAACTCATTTAACAACTTTTGTGTCATTTGGTTCTCTATATATATCTAAAACAAATATACGTGTAAAATATTAACAACACACGAACAAAATTAATATCGAAAAAAAAAACAAAAAATAAATTGAATTAGTTGAACTAGCGTATGCTTGTTTGTTTGTTTATTTATTTTTTAATGTACGTAGAAAAATAATAGGTAAATGTTGGACATCTATTTTCTACTACATTTCCTTTAAAAGAAAAACAATTAAAACAAAACTGTTTTTTCTCACCGGAATTTCTCGGAAAACGTAAATGTCGATGTGGCAATAGCAGATTGGAAAAAATAGCATTGACTTGTTGACCTTAAACAGGTCTTGCTTTAATAATAGAAATAATAAAAAGGAGTTGTATTTGGTTTGGATTTCATTGAACGTCACAAAAATTCCATCTCTCTTGTTTTCCATTACTCATCAATCAAGTACCAGCCCATTTGCTCTCGATCTCCACGCTAGCTATGGCACGACAACTGATTTCCGGATGCCTGGAACAGCTCAAAGACATGGCTGGGCCGATGATCTCCGGAGTCCTCGGACAGTTGGGATCGGCCGCTTATGAAATGACCGAGGAAGAATTGAAGGCGATCAAGGATGTTGGGAAAGAAGTTGAAAAGCTCAACAGCGAATTCACTGCAATTCGAGCCGTGCTTGAGGATGCCGAGAAGCGACAGTACAAAGAGGCCACCGTGAGAGATTGGCTAGACAAGCTCAAAGATGTATCCCACGACATCGATGCTGTGCTGGATGAGTGGATTACAGCCATCAAAAAATCAGATATGGAGAAAGAGGAAAAAGAAGCTGATCAGGATGCTCCGCCTGCGAAGAAGGTATGCTTAAGCCTCTCTTTAGCATCCTCCTGGATTTCTGATTTTCCGCTGCATGAATTAGTTTTGCGACGTAAGATTGCTTCCAGGATCAAGAAACTTAATGAAACGCTAGATGCTATTGCTGTTGAGAAAACTAGATACTGTTTTAACACGACTAGCGTCAGTAATAAACCAGAACGACCCAAGACCACTTCTTTTGTTAACATGTCCACTATTTGTGGCCGAGACATAGAGAAGGAAGTTTTGATAAGAAAGTTATGTGAGAAGAACCAAGAAAGCAGGGAAATTGAGATCATCCCCATTGTGGGGATGGGGGGAATCGGAAAAACCACGCTCGCTCAACGTATATATCATGCTGACAGGGTCAAGGCGCATTTTGAGAAAATTATATGGATATGCGTCTCTGAACCTTTCCATGAGAAAAGGGTTGCAAAGGCAATTCTTGAAGCTCTAGAACATACCGCCCGTCAATTAGATGAAATGGAGTCCTTGCTTAACCGCATTCATGAATCTATTAGGGGGAAAAGGTTTCTTCTTATCTTAGATGATGTATGGACTGATGATGCTACGAAGTGGGAGCCACTAAAGGAGGCGCTTAAGAGTGGGGATCCAGAAAGTAGAATTTTAGTGACAACACGGAAAAAAGAAGTTGCTTTGATGATGAGAGCAGAAAACAACATGATTTCTGTTGAGCTTTTGTCTAATGAGATTTGTTGGTCTATATTTAGGCAATTAGCATTCTCCGATGGGGATGGGAGCAGGCAACTAGAGGAAATTGGCAAGCAAATTGTGGTCAAGTGCAAGGGCTTGCCTCTTGTTGCGAAGACTTTGGGAAGTCTCATGCGTGGGAAAACGCGTATCCAGCAGTGGAATGATGCTTTACATAGCGAAATATGGGAATTAGAGAACGACAATGATAAAACTAACGTTTTTGCTCCATTTTGGTTAAGCTATAATGATTTGCCATATGTTGAGCAACGTTGTTTGTTGTATTGCTCAATTTTCCCAAAAGATTATGAGATGTACAAAGACAAGTTGATTCAGTTATGGATGTCTCAAGGCTATCTAAATGGGAGCAAAAGTCCTGAACAAAAAGGTCAAGATTGCTTTGAAAATTTAGCAATGCGGTCTTTCTTTCAGGATTTTAGAGAAGATGAATTTGGAAACATTGAAAGCTGCAAGATGCATGACATAATGCATGACTTTGTTCAATTTCTTACAAAGAAGACTGTTGCATCGTAGACGTGAAGGAGAAAATGGAGTCTACTAGTAAAAAGCACCGTCATGTGACACTATTAGAAGAGGCATTGGAGGCCCAGACTATCACTGCTCTATGCTCACCGTATGAGAACAAGGGTTTGCTTACACTCTTTGTTGAATCCTCACATTTAGTTGATAGCTTATGTTTCTTCTTAAATCTGACACGCCTAAAGACATTGAATTTGTCGAGGGGTCGATTTGAGCAATTACCAGAAGGGATTGAAATGTTGATTCATCTTAGATACTTGGACCTATCCCGGAATTGGGATCTAAGGGAATTGCCGAATTCACTGTGTGATTTGTTTAATCTGGAAACTTTAAGAGTGAATGGCTGTCGTTCACTTCAACAGCTTCCAAAAGACATAGGAAAACTGGTAAACTTACGCCATCTGTGCATTAGTGGGTGTGATAAAATGAGATGGTTGCCAAAAGGGATTGCAAAATTAAGTTGCCTTCGGACATTAGATATGTTTGTCGTGCCTGATCATGACTGCCTTGAGGCATTGAGGATTGAAGATTTGCATAAGTTGAAAGAACTTCAAGGCTCTTTGAGGATGAGTAGCTGTGCAAAACTAAAAAATGGGGTTCAAGCAGGGAAGGCACCACTCAAGGACAAAGAACACCTTGTTAATTTGCAGCTAACATTTGATAGTCCTACGAATAAAGATGCTTCTGAAGAAGAGATACTTGAAGCGTTGGAACCACATCCAAACTTGGAATCTTTAGCGATTTCGATTTACAAGGGCAGCACCATTTCTCCCAACTGGATGATGGATTTAATTAATCTCAAAAGCCTCGTGCTATTCTATTGCCATAATTGTGATTTCTTACCTCCTTTGGGAAAATTGCCCTCCCTTGAAGATCTCCATATATCGTCTTTCTCCAGAGTGGAAAGGGTGGGGGTTGAGTTTTTGGGAATAGAAAATGATGATAATGCAGGGGCACCTAGGGGCTACCAAATTTCATTATTCCCGAAATTGAAACGACTTAGGTATAATTCCCTGGAAAAGTGGGAAGAGTGGGAATTAGGGATTAATTCAGGAGAAGAAGAAGATAATAGCTTAGTAGTAATGCCATCCCTTCAATCCTTGAAAATTACGTTTTGCCCAAGCCTAACAACACTACCAGACTTCCTCCGAAAGACACCTCTGCAGCATTTCGTCATCAAAGATTGCAAAATCCTGAAAGAACGTTGCCGAGAAGGAGTGGGAGAGGAGTGGCCCAAGATTTCTCACATCCCAGACATCCAATTTCTACGTTAGTACGACGGTAACTTCTCCTCCTTATATCACCTTTATTATAAGATCAATATTTTTGATTGAAAGGGTAGAGTTTCAATTTTTAGGAATATAAATTGATCATAATAAGACAGCCAAAAAACGCTAACTCCTAATCCCTTTATCTTTTTTTCTTTTGATTCAAAGAAAATACTTTCGGCTTGTCCAGTGTTTTTAGAGATTTTTACTTTTTTTTTTTAATTTTATTTTGGTCTAGTAATATTCATTTAAATCTAGTCTATCTTTTCATGTTCAAAATGTGAACAACTAGAATTAAAGCAGGGGAAAAAAAAAAAACCCCCTTAAAGGTTGATAATAAGGGGAAAAACCTTCTGATCAAAATCATCCTTGATTTTTATCTTATAATGTGCAAATTTGTACGTCAATTTATAGCTTTTATACAGATAGATACCATAAAAGATGGGAATTTTTATTCTTGAGAAGCTATAGAGACAGAAAAATATAGGAATTCTTAATTCCTGAGAAAGTATCCGACTAAAGTTTAAAGTGTTTTGTTAATGGATCCCCTGTTGCTGGGTGATTGATATGTAAGTAATTTGAATGCTTTCGATTGTTTGGGAGCTTTTTTAACCCTAAGGAAAGCTAAATTATATATTTTAAGAAGTTAGAGCCGAGGATACTAAACTAGGATTTTACTTCAAGATTTTGCTTAAAACAATATAAGTTTTTTTTTTTCCTTTTTTTTTTTTTTTTTTTTCAGGATCTGACATTAATTTCCCTAACCACAATTTGTTGAGAATGTGAATGTTGTAATGAGTTTTTATGCTTTTGTAGTCCTTCGAATAGCTGCAAGAGATTAACCAATATTTCTACATTTGTGCTTCAGTATCATAAGCATTGGTTAATTTGGATGAATCCATTCCATCTTTGAAAATGATCTAGCATCCCATTTCTTGTTGGTCTTTGATAACCTTATGCTATACGGTGATTAATGTCGGACTTCTAATCACTTTTCTATGACATTGAGATGTTATATGTATTCTCAGATACCTAGAGACACTTGGTATTACTCTTGAGGGTGCTATTTTTCTGGTGCGGAAGTTGGCTTTTCCTGATCATGTGCAATCTAACTGGGGATCCACGATGAGAAAGAAGATTTGCTCTATGAAGTGTGGAATAAGTGGGATCAGTTTATCCAATGGTAGTTTGTAATTTTTATTTATTTGTTTTGTTTTGTGTTTTTGCACATTCCAAGGACTACTAATGTACTTCAAGTGTTTTTTGTGTGAGAATGTAGATGAACTACGAGTGGCTTGATCCCTTAACCGGGTACGTAGGCAGCCTAGCTTCGGCTGGTCCAGCCACAAATAAATAACAACTTTTTTTTTTCTTTATTGAGTTTGATGTTAATATGTTGGTGGCTTTGCATTATCTTTAAAAAAAAAATCGCATTGATTAGAATAACATTATCCTATTTCTTGTATGACTAAACTAGGATATTCAACAACAACTTGTAGGTTATAAGGTAAGAAAACAACCTAGATGGCCAATTTTTAAGATAGAAAAGAAATATCACCATTTTGTTAGATTGCTGTTTAACTCATGTTTCCACATACCTTGATAAAGTAACGATGACTATGGTTATATGTGCATTTGGACAAGTTATGTGACTGTTGTTCAACACCTGTTTCATTGGACGGCCTACTAACACTCTTAACTTCATCTCGAGATAATTTTTTTGTTATATGATTAAGTTTGCAGCTTCATGGAAAGATCTACTGGTGTCACATTTACGACCACTTTTGGTAATCTCTCCTTCTACTGCATTTCCATTGTTGTACATTGTTGAGAATTTGTAGTAGTTTATATCAAAATGATTCCACATACCTTGATTTTCTTCTCATTGCAAAATTGAGTCGGCCTGTTCTCTGAAATAGGCACCCCTGCTGCTTCGCTCTGCCTTTCTTGATGCCGGGTTCCTCTCATACCAGTCGCCGAATCTCAAAACAGAAGAGCTGTAATCAGGCTGCCATTAGGAGTAAAATCATTCTTCTTGGAGCAAGTTGACCACAAATTTCTCTCGAGTTTGTGGGTAACTAGAAGGATGTGGGACGTTGGTGTTTCTAAAATATCAAGTTTACTATACTTGTGTGTTCCTCAATTCTCAAAAGATGAAATAAAGATTGATGTTACATGTGAGATGTCATGTAAGAACTTATCCCACTCCTTGCTATTATCACAACTTTTTCTTGAAGTTTCCAACTTGAAATTCCAAGTTTCGTTTATCAGTTTCTAGTAACTTCTGATAATCCTATGGAGAAACTTGAAGAATGGGAAAAACATGCTCTAGGAAAAATATAATCTGCTTTCGCACATTATGTAGGTTAATGAACGATGTATCATGCAAGCTTGATGTCAATGAGCAAAAACACAAACTATGCCTTCAGCTTCATGACTTCGGTCGAGATCTTACAGAAGTTGAGGGAACAAAACCAGGGCCAGTACTACTTCGAGATGAAGCCTTTGTCTCCCATGGATGAGAAGAAACTCCACTGCCTCGTACTCCAACTCATTCCTACTGATTCGAGAGTACAGCCGTGAGTATTCAATGTTGTGTTCAGACCCTCCATTGACCATTCTTATATATCTGTTGATTTGTATAGATTCTATTGCATTCTGAAGTTGTTGATCTGTGGGATGACCAGGTCTATCATCTGTACTCCAAATGTAAAGGCATCAAAGCTGATCTAAAATTGGTGTTCGAAAGGTAAGCTTATCAACGTTGTTTTTTTTTTTTACAGAATCTAGTAAGATCAAATTCATCTGGAGCATGCGTATAATATAATAATATAATAATTTTGACAGCTAATGAGTTTTATTAATTGTTTAGTGTTCTCCAAAACAACCTGGAATGTCGAATGTAAGTTCTACACTCCAAGATACATATGGGATTTAAGGAAACATGACTGGGATCTAATTTCAGCACATGTAAGTATCTCCTTTATAATATGTCTATTTATCTTCTTTCGCATGCTTCTTTGTAACTTCGTTTACTTCTTTCATGTAGTTTTCTGGAGTAGTCGAGTGTATTGTTCATATTCATCCCAAGTGGGGAAAAAGTAGTATCAGTTTCTCCAACGGTAGTTCGTAATTTATTAATTTATTTTTGTGTTTTTTCAGATTCTGAGAACTACTAATGTACTTCAAGTGTTTTTTCTTTGAGAATGTAGATGAACTACGAGTGGCTTGATCCCTTAACCGGGTACGTAGGCAGCCTAGCTTCAGCTGGTCCAGCCACAAATAAATAATAACTTTTTTTTTTCTTTACCGAGTTTGATGTTCATATGTTGATGCCTTTGTATTGTCTCAAAAATTAAAATTGTATTGAGCAGAATAACATCATTCTATTTCTTGTGCTGCTGAACCTGGACATTCAACGGCAACCTGTAGGCAAGGCAAGAAAACAACCCAGATGGCCAAGTTTAAAAATAGAAAAGAAATTTCACCCTTTTATCCTATCTGTAAAATAATGACGATGATGGTAATATGTGCATTTATACAAGTTATGTAACTGCTGTTTAATCAACACCTACCTCATTGGACAATCTACTAATGCTCTAAACATCAAGTTGAGTTAATTTTTGTTAAAAAATGATTAAGCTTGCAGCTTCATGGAAAGATCTATTGGTATCTCATTTAGGACCATTTCGGGTAATCTCTCCTTCTACTGCATATCCATTGTTGTACATTGTTTGAAAAATTATTGTAGTTTACGTAATAATGATTCCGCATATTTTGATTTCCTTCCCATTCCAATGTTGAGTCCAACTCTTCTCTGAAACAGGCACCCCTGCTGCTTTACTTTGGCTCTCTTGAAGGAAAATGCCACTGTTGGATTCACTTGATGATGGGTTGCTCTCATACCAGCTGCCGAATCTCGGAACAGAAGAGCTATGATCAGGCTGCCGCTAGGAGAACAATTATTCTTCTAGAAGGATGTGGGAGGTTAGTGTTTTTAAAATATCAAGTTTACTATACTTGTGTGTTCCTCAACTCTCTGAAAGAAGAAAGAAAGATTTGATACTACATATGAGATGGCATGAAAGAACTTATGCAACTCCTTGCCATTATCATAAGTTGAGTTTTTATTCGTAAGTTTCCATGGAGAAATTCCGAGTTTCATTTATCATTTTCTAGTAACTTCTAATAATCCCATGAACAAACTCAAAGAATGGGACTTTTTCGAATAATGTAGGTTAATTAACAATCTATCCTGCAAGCTTGGTGACAATGAGCAAAAAACACAGACAATTCCTCAGCTTCAAGGTTTCGGTCGAGATCTTCCAGAAGAAGGGAACAAAACCATGGCCAGTACGACTCTGACATGAAGCCTTTCTTTCCCTTGGATGAGAAGAAACTTCGCTGCCTCCAACTCCAACTCCAACTCATTCCCACTGATTCTGGTACAGCTGTGACTCTTCAAAGCTGTGCTCAGACCCTGCCATTTTGGTCTTTCTGTAGATTGCTGCCTCATTATGCAGTGGATAAGGCCTCCTTTTGACGAACATCTTCCTGCTCAACCTGACCACGATGGTGATGATGATGAAAGGCTACATACGAAGGCTCAGTTTGCCTCTTCGACCTTGTTACATCTAAGCCCCTTTTTGCGTCTTGTCCTCAAGCTCTTTTGTAACAAAGAAAACTACCATCCTAGTCTCTCATAGGAGCAGGAAGTTCAAATACACCAAGAAACCTTCAAGTCATGCTCTTTTTGAGCTCTTAATCATATTACAGTTTCCATAAAATGTTTTACTTCAATGATATATATATCATTCAATAGAACCATGAACTTCTTCTTCATAAATTGAACACTCATCAACTGTCTTTTAACTACTTTCTTTGGGAATTGATTTCTTGTCAATATCTATTGTCGGCGGTTTTCAACGAGTGAAACAGAAGAAATAGCTCAATTAATCCAGATTATGATGTTGTTTTTAATTTGAGATATTTCAAGCAATATAGTAAATAGAAATGCATGTTTAAAGCTGGTCAAAACTTCAGCTACTTCCTTTCTAGCAAAGAGGCAAACGTTTCAGTGTAGTTTCATAATTGGGAATCCAAATCATGGAGAGAAAACATATGTGCGGAAAATAAAGTAGCTAAGAGAACAAAGTTGAGATTTTCTAACTAGAGCTTCAACTTCCAAATTCGTACAAGGTTTAAACGTTTTGTTTTGACTATTATTAAAAACCACAAAAAAAAAAAAAAAAAGAAAAGAAAAGAATTTTTCCAGACTTCCTATTTACACTATCAGTAGAGATTACTACATTAATCCTGGGATTATATTTCCAACAGTCTTATATATGATTGGAGTAGTTTTATGTCACAAACTACAAAATAATCTATAGGACCAAGGAAAAAAAAAAAAAGAAACATAAAACAAATAAACAACGCTATATTGATTTTAGACTATATGGTACATAAGAAATATGGATTATAACCCATAAGGCAATGGATAATGTATTGGGGTCAAAAAAAAAAAAAACAAAAACAAAAACTAAGATGATGTGAGAGAACCTCAACGTTGACTTGGAGTCACGGGTAAAATTAAAAAAAAAAAAAAAACTTTCATTTAATTATGTTTTGCATATCCAACACCAAGATTAGTACGTTTTTCATGTTTCCAAAAGTAAATAGAGATAGGAAAAAAAAAAATACACATGCTTTTCATTTTTTTTGGGGGGGGGGTGTGTTATTGTTGTTGGTGGTGCGTGGGACTTCATGCATATCTATAATTTAAAACTCATTTTACAGTGGTGGGGTCAAAATTGTTTTAGAGGAGCGTGAATTAAAACAAAAATTTGAACCAAAACTATAACACATCATCATTTATATATTTCTGTCTCTAGCTTTTTATTTTCTAAACGAACTAAACTCAATATAGAGTTTAATTTAATTTTAAGTAGTTAATTTTGATCTCCCTTTAATTTTTTTTTATTTGTAGGAGATACCAAAATTAAAATGCGAGTACTTAAAAAAAAAAGTGGGTGAAATTTCAACGTTTTCTTAGATTTATAAATGTAATAATTAAAAATTTACAGTGGGGGAAATAAGTTATATAGTTGTAAAATCTATCTTGGGGTGAAAAATTATAAACAGTCATTAAACTTTGGGGATAAAAAGAAAAATTTTAAAATCCAGGGACACATGCTCCTCCGGGGTAAACCATCCTCCGCCAGTGCTTATTAGTAACCATCCTAAACATTTTTGGAAAAGTGGGAAGGACTATTATGAGATAAAGTAATAATTTGAGGCATTTATTGTCACCCCTCTGTTTACTTTCCTCATACTTTTTTGTAATAATTTTTAATTTATTACTGAATTATTCTTTTATAAAATTACTTTTAAAGACAAAAATGATTTAAAATATACTTTTTACACACCTCATTTTTATAATATAGAATTCTAATATAGACCTAATATTAATATCTAAGAAACCCCGAAACACTAATTTATTTTATGACACATTCGAGTTAGAAAGTGTGACGACCCAACTTCTCATGCCGTCACTTAAAACTTGTTTACTTGGTTTTCCATCTTATTTAAATTGTTACTAGTTCATTTCTAGGTTTTTTTTTTTTTTTTTTTGAAAACTTTATTTGTCGAAGAAGTGATTCTTTAAAAATCATAATAATTAGAATTAATTTTATACTTCGTTTAGTGATTCAACTTAAACTTAAATTTTTCATCTTAGTTTTTGTCTTTTTCTGAAAAGTCAACAAAAATTATAATTAGTTTTTAAAAAATTAACCAACTCCAACTTAAAAATTTCAATTCCAACCGTAACACCAAACGGAGGCTTAAACAAAACATACCAACATAACATTTCAGACTTCATACCGGTGTCCAATTAAGTCTTTCATATCTAAGTATTAAATTGTACTAACATCAAAACAACACTTAACAAATCCTCAAAAACGTGTGCGCAATATAAAAATGCGGATAGCATCAATAAAACCCATCATACTTTCGCCCATCATGCATCCGTACCGCCAGTCCATCAATGCTTAATATGTCATAGGCAACTTGCCTGAATTACCTACAGTGGGAAACTAAAAGGGGTGAAATAACTCAGTAAGCATATACGTGCAATCTCACAAATGCATACAATTGAAAATACATGGCATATTATATAATTATCTATTTATTCATTCAACATCTTATGGGCCCTTGTGTTCGTACCGAGGTGCGCGCGACCTTAAATGAGGAAGACGGGAGAGCGGTCCAATCCGTCAGTACCTAAGGTCATAACTTTAATTTCGCTGATCATTATTTTCTCCCATTTTGGCTGGAGGCGAATATCCTCCCACTAGGTCGAAGATTGGAACGACACATCATTAGTTTCACTTTCTTAAATATTAAGTCATATGGTGAGCATGCAAAAATGACATGTTCAATAAAGCGTGTATGTAAACACATCATCATGGCATACTTTAGAAAGACATGTAAATAAACACATCATCATAACATATTTTCGTAAAGTGTGTAAATAAACAAGTCATCATGGCATCATATCATATCATCAAAAAATAAAACATCGAGTTCACGTCGTGCATATCATATAAACAACCACACTGTAGGTGGGGTCTATACTTACAGAAAATCACGTAAATGTGTATCCACGTAGATTGTTTCTGGCTCTACTCTCAAGTCGATACGGTGTCCTAATTTTAAATTGGCATCTGACAATTAGAGTAAGGTTTTTGAATCGTTTTTTATTATGAACATGTATTCTTTTAATTAATAATTAATTTCAATTTAATTATTAACTTGTGTCTAAGTTTTTTTTTCTAATTTTAAAAGAATAACATCCTTAATTATTAACTAGATTATTATCATAAATTAATTTCTTAATTAATAATTAATTTTAAATTTTAAATTAATACTTAATTCTTTATCCATTATTTTACTTAATTCCATTTTTTCATATTTGGGTCATTAGGTGACCATGGATAACCATGGTCTTCCAATATCTTATTGGATCATCTTTGTGGATTATGGGCTTATTGGATTTATTGCGACCCATTTACTTGTAATTGGCTTAAATAATTTCCAAATAGTGTTTTGATCTTATTATTATTTTGGACTCGTTAAGGCCCATTACACTTTGTTGTCTTTATCAAGTTTTGGTCAACAATTACATGACATCCCAGCAAGCCTAGTGGCGGGTTCATTTCTCAATACCAAGCTCTCGGGTACTAATTTACCAATTTACCCCTATTTTGGTGATTCAAATATTTTTAAGCTTAAACTTGTTAAATCTTTTGACCTTAGCTTTTAGTAATCGATTTTGCAGTTTTATACGTCCACAAAACCTCTACCTATAACCCAAAACGTTCTCCCCCATCAAATTACCATTTTACCCCTTAATTTGGTAAAATTACAATTTTTTCACTAGACATACCCTTTTTAATCTAGACTTATCGGATGGCTTTTAAAAATTTATCGTAGAGCCTTAGAATAACATTTAAAGTGCCTCTAAGCTCTCAAAATGGATTTCATAACTTATTACATTTCTAAACACAATCAAATAAAAGTATTACATTTAAGCCCCTTATGTCTTTTAAGGTCGTACATTTGACTATAACATAAACCATATTATTTCTTATATTTATTTAACTTAATATAATGTTTTAAAGGTGACAAATATGCTGTCTAATTATAGTCTAAGCAGATTTTATAATTTGATCCGTTATTTATTTATTTTTTGCATTCTAGTCCTTATTTAGCCCCATTTAGTTTCTAATACCCTTTGGTTCACCTTTTTTTATACTTAATGTCCTTATAAAGTGTTCTCACATGATCATGACTCATTTTTAACAAGTTTTTGTTATTTATGTTTTTAACCCTAAGAGGGTGTTTGGTGAATGAGTTTAGTTTAAGATTTTTAAGTTTCAATAATAATTTTTTAGAAAAGATAAAAAACTTTTTCAGAAAAGACAAAAAAATTTTTTCAGAAAAAGACAAAAAATATGATGAAAAAAGTACAGTTTAAACTAAACTAAGCTTCTCTCCAAACGGGCCCTAAATATTTCTATATTTACATTTTGACCCCAAAATGGCGTTTTGGTTATTTCTTATCCATTTATCACCAAAATTTGATCCAAGGTATATTGTAAGTCTCTAATTAAGACTGAAAATTTTCGGATTCAAATAATGTCTCTAGACTGGTGAAATTACGATTTTACCCCTTGAGGGCAAAATTGTCATTTTGACATTTTTATTTCTGACCAAACTTGAGCTCTTCTTATTGCTTATGTCAAGAGTAATATTCTGTCCTTCTACGTGAATATGAAAATCCCACTCAAAATACCATTTTTCAATTTATTAATATTTGTGCTAAAAATGTTATTTTTGGTACTTTATAGTCATTAATTCTTATTCTAGCATATTTGTGATGTCAAAATATTTTTCCTCATCATTCATGCTTCCATTAACAGAGGACATAACATATCAAATGTCATAATCTCCTATTCTCATATATCAATACTCATTTCATGTCATATAACCATAAAAATCATCTAAACATACTTTTTATCATATTCTATACACAAATCATGTTTTCTAGCCATTTTAAATCATGGCAAGCACATATATTATCTCACTAGGTAGCAAAACAACATTTTAACCATTTATCATGCCAAGATTTTCATATTTGTAAGAATTCTGAAAGAAAATTAAGGGTGAGTTTGGAGCTTAAGTCCAAACTAAGATTTTCAAACTTTTTTTTGTCTTTTTCCCAAAAAGTTTTTGTCTTTTTCCCAAAAAGTTTTTTGTCTTTTCTGAAAATTCAAAAAAATTTACTATTTAAACTTAAAAATCTCATCTTGAACTTGTGCACCAAACAGGCCCTAAGTTTTCAAGAACTTGGTAAACCACTAATTTACAAGTCATTTATC
Source organism: Ficus erecta (assembly GCA_008635985.1). Classification (NCBI taxonomy): domain Eukaryota; kingdom Viridiplantae; phylum Streptophyta; class Magnoliopsida; order Rosales; family Moraceae; genus Ficus; species Ficus erecta. The sequence goes on from BKCH01000162.1 coordinate 121,707, forward strand.
TCTTAGAAAAGTAGTGGGTTATTAGCTCCTTTTGATGGCCTTGAACCACTCTTGGTAAATCATTAATATTGTAAATTTTTAAGTTGTTACAGTTAGATTGAAAGAACTACTGGAAGACATTGATATAAGCTACCACATCTTAGATATCTCAACTTGTCTTTTAGTTCTATGACGGAATTGCCACGCCGGCTATGCAATTTATTTAATTTGCAGACTTTAAAAGTGAGCAAATGTCTGAACCTTAGACACTTGCCAGATGGAACAGGAAAACTGGTTAACTTACGACACATACATATTGATGGGTGTGACCGTCTGGAGCGCTTGCCAAAAGGGATTGCAAAGTTAACTTGCCTTCGGACATTGGATATGTTTGTAGTACCTAATTGTGCCGAGTACAATGTGGCGTTAAACTTCGAAGATTTAAACATGTTGCAACATTTGCAAGGCTGTTACCTCCATATAGCCGGATGTGGCCACCTGGGAAGTGGGAGTCGGGCAGAGCGAGCACAACTCAAGGACAAAGAACACCTTGCTGATTTGAAGCTAACTTTTAGCTCGACAGATGAGAGAAGTGATGACGACATACTTGAAGCGTTGCAACCGCATTCAAACTTGAAATCTTTGGAGATCGGATGGTACACTGCCACTGGGAGGAGTGGGAAGGGATTTAGCGCAAGCTTAGGCTCGGGACAAGAAGAAGATCATGATGGTGATAGATGTTTAACAATAATGCCATGCCTTCAATCCTTAGAGATTTCCTTCTGCTACAAACTAAAAGCTCTGCCAGACTATCTACGATCCACTCCACTGCAGAATCTGACCATCCGTTGTTGCCATAATCTCCATGGACGTTGCGAGAAAGGAGTAGGAGAGGATTGGTTCAAAATTTCTCCCATCCCAAACCTCCGAGTTTGGTAACATGACGGGATGACGGAAACTTGGCAATTGCATGGAAGAACATCAAACTGTGCAAGTACATTCCATGAAAGGATCACGACGACCATTACCGCTGTAAATTCCGGTAACTATATTCCTCATATCTCTCCGGAGTAGCATTTAGACTTGCACTATCTGATTTTACATATATGTTTGACCATCAAGGCTAAATATTAGTTTTTGTCCAAGTCATAATTCTGAAGTTCTTTTGATCTCTCTCTCTCTCTTTTAGCAGATTTACTCTTTTCAGTATTGTTAGATACACCAAGGCTATCAAAAGGAAAATTTCTAAGAACTCTTAATATATAATTGCAAAGGTGTAGATAACAAAATCATCAGTATATACTAGTAGGAAGAACTTGAAACAAACAAAAGGAAAGGGGTTTAAAAAAAAAAAAAAAAAAGGACAGTACTGATTTTTTCTTTTCTTTCTTGCTTTCTTTTTTTTTTTTCTATTTTTTTTCAAATTGAAAATCCGTTGGATCTTTATTAGTTATAAAGCTAGAGAAAGGCATAATCATGACTTTTAATGGATTTGGACATCAAGATCATGTGGTTCTCATTTTTATTTTATTTTCCCTCTTAGTTTCGCGTTTATATTTCATCCTAATCTCTTTGCATTAAACAAATGACAAACTCGAGTTTCCGGCTTAGATGGACTGTCGTCACTTTCTTTTGGTTTGGATATGGAATAATATGCGCATATTTGTGTAATCGCGTGCATTTTGATGATAATTAATCTGTTTATACTTGAAACAAGTATAAATTTGCATCATTTGGCATCCTTTACTCGCTAGTCTAATATATATATATATATATATATATGTGTGTGTGTGTAATTTATTTATTTATTTATTTTCATTTAGTAGATGTTGGATTTAGGGCCGGCACTATGAAGGAGAAGGGCCGACCCTCACTGAATGTCTGAAAAAAAAAAATTTGAGTCCTCCAAAAATTATTATTATTATTTTTTTATGATTTCTTGTTGATATATATTTATGAAAGCTTTTTATAGTAGGGTATCTTATTGACAGTGCACGTTTTAGAATTGTTAGATTTATTGAAACATATTGTAATGATTTTCATTTTTTTTCATGTCATTTATTTATTTTTTTTTAAAAATTGTTAGTGTGTGTCCCACTGAAGTGGAAGGTTCTCCGCTACTGGTTGGATTTAACCTTGTCTTTTCACTCTCATGTGACACTAGAACCATGTTATGTGTATTTTCAGAGACAATGCACTCTCATGAACAAAGTACACAGCTGGGGTTGGATTTTTGGAGTTGCCAAAACAGAGGTATGTTTTCATTGAAGTTTACACTTGACTGAGCTATACTGCTTATTCTCATATGCATATTTATATATGTATAAACATACACATATATATATATATATATCAACATTTTGAGATAATGTGTCTTCAATGTGAAAGACACTTTTGGTGTCTAAATTTAATTATTGTCAGAAATTTTCTTCGGATTGTCCTGCAGGATCAAGATTTTTTGTCTTCATAAAATTTTGAAGCGGGTTATTCAGTATGAACTATAGTGCTACTTTCTACTAGCATCCTCATAAAGAAGTTGAGAATCAGTTCCACCACGGTAAATCTTTATCTCTGATTACTCGCTACTTAGCAACCTTTTTTTTTTGGGGGGGGGGGGGGGGGGGGGTGCTTTTCTTTTGTGCTTCGTTGCTACAAGTAAAATGATATAGTTATATGTTTGCAGTTTTTTGGGTGTATCATCCGGAGTTACTTCATCACTCAACTTGATTTTACTGTTATAGATTGTGACGTTCTCCAAAGACGTTCCGAGGTGGGAAGACTGGCTCAAGATTTCTTGCATCCCAAACATCCAAAGTTGGTAATTAATGGATGAGGAAACTAATTGAGACAATTCCACACGTCCAGATGTTGTGGCAAGAATATGTAAAGATCATGAGAAACTACAAGATCACATAAATCCTGAAATCATATGGTAGCTGTGAATCTTCTTCTTTTTTTTTTTTTTTTTTTGTTTTTGTTTTTGTTTTTGTTTTTGAAGTTAAGGCAAAGCAATTTGAACTCAGTACTTTTTGGTGGAATTAAAATGGAATTACTATACTTGCAACCACAACTTTCTTCTCTTTCAAAACATTGAAAGATCTTATAAAAACATTTATCAAAAATAAAGAAGGAAAGTGCTTTGCAATATTGCTTGCCATTTTACGCGAAAAACTATGCTAATTCTAGTTAAATTGCAGTGCCATTCAAGATTTTAGGATGTACATATATCCTTTGTTTTTTTTATTCATTGGATGATTAAAAAAAAATGAACCATTAAAAAAAGATATAAACTATTACGTGATAAAGTTTTTTTTTTTTTTTTTTTTTAAATTACGGATAAGATCACTTTTCAACCACATTCTAGAGGTGTAAATAGGGCTTGTCCGGTTCGGCCTTGCCCATGTGAACCTAGAGGGAATACTGGCCAGAAATAAGGTCGGCCAACCTAGCCCCATACTTCGATGGGTAAAGGGCAGCCCTATGTTTTGTATGTTGATCTAGTTACACACCAATCCACTTAGATTGTAAAATAAGAGAGAAATAATAAATAACATTTTTTAAGAGAGTTATAATAAATTATAGCATTTTAAACATAATAATAAATATCATAATCAAATTTATTGACCACACGATACAAAAAAAAAAAAAAAAAACCCTCCTTTCTCCTCACTCTCTCTCTCCCTCTTTCACTCTTCCTCTATCTTTCTCTCTCTAACATGAAACTATGCATATAAATATGTTCTTAAAAAATTAACCGTAAATCCGTTATTTTTGATAAAATCCAAGGGTTTTCCTAGAAAATAGTTGTTATAATTTATTATATTTTAAAAAACCTGCTATAAACTTCAAAATTACCTATAAAATATATTATTTCCTACAATTTCCCATAAAAAAATCTCAAAGAGAAAATTACCCAAATAATCAACTTTTTTTAATACATTAATCAACATGACACAAATTTATAATTCTTAATCAGCATGATATAAACTTTAATTTTATTTTTATACCATATTGATCTAGAGACAAATTTTTATGTACAATAATATTTTAATTTGTATAATCCGGATGCTTTCTCCAATCTTAAAAGACATTTTATGCGGGCAGGCACATTCCGGCCCCACATTTTTCATTGTAAAATTGTAAATATGAATTAAGATTGCACTCTTTTTTCTTTACTGAGGTTTTATCCCAATGGGTTTTACTTAGTAAAGTTTTTAATGAGGCAATCATGACATCAATAAAATTTTAAATTTCAATTTTATATTCTCTTTTTTGTATCCTTATTTTTTTAAAATTTTTATTTTTATTATGTGCTTAATTTATTTTTCAATTTAGTAATATTTAATCAAAAATAACTACTAAGAAAACACTGATAAATAATTATAATCTTAAACAACTAAAATTAAAAGTTTAATTATAATGTTAAGTTAACTAACTAACTAATATTATAATTATTAAGTATTAACTAAGCAATTATAATATAAATATAAAAATTAATAGAAATAGTATAATAATTTTTTTTTATTTTTTATCTAAGATAAAATATTAAGATAAATTATTAAATTATAAAAAATATACAAATTTATTCAAAAATTACAAATAAAAAAAATTAAATAAAAGTTTTAAAAATTGGGCTAGGCGCGGCCCGGCCCGCTCTAAACCCATGGGCCGGGCCGGGCTTATGGTTCAAAAATCCGTGCGGGTCCGGCCCGGCCCAAATTTGCATTGGGACGGGCTGTCCCGGCCCGGATTTTTGAAAAATCCCATCGGGCTTGGGCCGGGCCAGGTCGGCCCGTCCAAATTCCCAGCACTACCTGTAAGGTGTAAGGTCGGTCGATCTACTTGACCCGCGTCATATTTATAACTTTTCTCATTCTTTTGGATTTGTAAAATTATATATGCTACAAAAATATCCAAAAAGTGGGGCTAATTGACAGCTAAGGTGAAATATGAAAAGAATCCTTGAAAAGTAAAATATAGCCATCTTCATGATTTTAAATTTTATTAAAGAATCTTATTTAGTTTCTTAGTAGATGTATCCAAGACAAACGACTTTGACCCAACTGACCCACATGAGTAGATTCCTAGCAATTGTGCCGGTGACTCTCTAAGTCGTTGTCCAAAAACCATTAAAGAAAAAAGAAAAAGGAAAATCTTTACCAGAAAATTTGTCCCTCCTTTGGCCAACTGAGAAGAGATCTGCAACTCGAGCTTTCGAGCTATGGCTGGGCAGGTGATTTCAGTTTGCCTAAAACAGCTCAAAGTTATGACTGGACTGATAGCTAACGCAGCCTTAGAACAGGCCGGAGCATCCGCCTTTCAAATGACAGCAGAGCAATTTAACTCAATCAAGGACGTCGAGAAAGGAATCGAGAAGCTCGGTAGCAATCTCACCGCCATTCAAGCCGTGCTCTCCGACGCCGAGAGAGAGCAGATCGACAGTGCCACCGCGCGAATCTGGTTGGACAACCTCGAGAAAGTTTCTCAGGAGATCACCGATGCGTTGAATAAGTGGATTGCAGCCATTAGCAGATCAAGTGTTGATCAAGATGAAGAAGAAAGTGGTCAAGAAAATTATGCCTCCCTCGCCAAGAAAGCACCCCTTATGGTCTCTAAGGTATGTTCTCGGATTTTTAGTATTCCGGTTCATAAAATTGTTCTGCGTCTTAACGTTGCTTCGGAGGTAAAAAAATTGAATGAAAGATTAGATACGATCGCCGATCAGAGAAGGAAATATAGTTTTGACACGGCGAGGGTGGTTAGAAAAGGCGATCAAAGTCGGCGTAAGACTACCTCTTTTGTTGATGTGAGCAAAGTGTATGGTCGAGATGGAGAAAAGGAAAATTTGATTAAAAAGTTATCGAGCGACGAGGATTTTGATAATAATGAAGATCGGAAAGCGTTTGAGATCATTTCGATTGTGGGGAAAGAGGGAATTGGTAAAACCACTCTCGCGCAACTTGTTTATCACGATAACGAAGTTAAGAATCATTTTGTTAGAAGAATTTGGATATGTGCCTCTGATCCTTTTGACGAGACAAGAATTGCTAAGGCAATCATCGAAGCTGTCGACGGTAGAGCTGCCAATGTAGTTCAAATGGAATCTTTACTTCAACGAATCCACACGTCTATTGAAAGAAAGAGGTTTTTACTCGTACTAGACGATGTGTGTGCCGAGGGTGCGACAAAATGGGAAGCATTGAAGGAAGTACTGAAGAATGGCGCGGAAGGAAGTAGGATTCTTGTGACAACCCGAAAGGAGGAAGTTACGGTTATGATGAGAGCGGGAGGTAACATGATTTGCCTTGAGGATTTGCCTGTGGAAGTTGCTTGAGTTCCAAGGTTGGTCCTTTATTGCTCCTTTCATTCAGCAATTAGTTAGCTTCTTTTTTTTTTTTTTTTTTTTTTGACATTTACCATAAATGATTTTATCACCGTTTTACCTTGAAACAGGTCTCTGCCTAGCGTAGCTGAGAGTAAAGAGCAATACAAATGGGACACTCATGGTATAATGCACACTAACAAAAAGTGGGTCATATTAGCTCGACACCAATGGTACATGTACATGTGCCCCTGAACACTTTCAGTGAGGAAATGGTTGTTGTTCCGTAGATGATAGAAGGGATGATGATCAGGAAATGAGTTGGCATCAAATGTTGCTTCCGATCAGTTTTTTTTTCTTTTTTTTTCTTTTTTTTTTCTTTTTTCAGTTTTTTATTTATTTATTTAAACCAACATAGTCTTAAAGATAAATCTATCTCAATGCAATATATATATATATATATATATTTCCATTTTACATTATTCTCTCTTAGTGACGGATTCAGAATATTCACTCGGTGTGACATAAATAATACAAATATTGATAAGCTAAAATACTATAAAAATCTTGAAAAATTTATTCACAAGGCAACACACTATTAAAGGAGAGAAGATGAATAGAAGAAGAAGAAAAAATGATTTTAGAAGTCGGAGCAAAATGAAAATAGAGAGGTGGGAAGGGGGAAAAAAAAAAAGAAAAAGAAGGAAACAAAAAATATAGAGACAAGAACAGTAAATGAATTAAATAAGTTCACATATATTATAAATGAGTGTGTAGAAGATGACTATCTTAGTTACTGTGTTAACCGAATAAAGCTCAAACACATGAAGTTCAAGAAGTGGGGGCACAACACAAATAAAGCCTAAGATTACGTGGTGAGGGCAGAGCACAAATAAAGCCCAACATACGCAGTGGGGACACATCCTTAAAGATACTTTACACAACTGCATATAATCTCAGCCTTTTCATCTTCTCAGTGGGGGCACGTACCCACACTGGCCCTGTTGTGCGTCCGTGCCTGCTCTCTAACATTTTGATTTCTTTTATTGTATATATTTACTGCTCTAGTACGTATACAATATACTTCGGATTTGGTCATTAAATATGGTTCGCGCGGATTTCAAACTTTATCTTACGTGTATTGTTGGATTGGAAACTTGTTACGTATGCTACGGTCATATTTTGCAAGAGAAATGAAAAATCTCTAATTCGTCCCAAATTTACAGTATTCTTTGTTTACTTAAGGGGATGCATTTGAGGGCACGTAGGTGATTGAAAATCTTTCAAACATTATTCTTGATTACAATCCAGGGGAAAAAATAAAGAAAGAAAATTATTGATTACAAAGTTAATTAGAATAAAACAAAGCACAAAAGTGGGGGGAAAACCAATTCAAAAGGTGAAAAAAAAGGGCTAAAAAGAAGAAATTCAATTAAAAGAAAAACATGCTATATGAAAGGCTTGAAAAAAAAAAAAATGATTGTTAGAGATAATAGAAGAAGAAGAAAAAAAAAGAAAAAAAAAAATACTTTTGTAAGAACTGAATTGCTTCTCTAAAAATGTGTTGGCTTTTTTTTTTTTTTTTTTCCAAAAAGAAAAAAAAATGTTGGTTCTGTAATATTTGAGGGGTAAAATAGTTGGTTTACATTAGTTTTAAGAGTTAAAACTAGATCAAATTGACCATCCATCATTTACGGCTTGGACTACTAAGGTATCTAATCTCATTCACTCTCCTAGCTTTCGTCTCTCAATGTCAGTATTGGCCTAGTAGAGTGCTTTTGTTGTTGGTGTTCTTCCAATCTCTATGCATTTCATGCTCTACTGGAAATTTCCTCTATCCATACCGAACTCCAGCTTGGTAGTTTCCACCGCCTGCCGGGGTTGTGCAATCGCTGGGCTCCTTGTGCTTTTACCTCACTCATATATAATGAGTAACTAAAGAAAGGCAAGACAAATACAAAAATTAAGCGTTGATTGAGAAAAATGTATAGATTTATATATTGAATGTAATCTAATAATATAAAAATATAAAATTTTAAAATACATTGTATTCTTTTTAAGTAAAAACAAAATACATGGTATAAATGTGTAAATAATACATAATCTTTCTTTTTAAGGGTAATTGGGCATTTTAAGGTCAAAATTAAGTATTGACCGAGATAGAGTATAAATTTGTATAATAAACGTAATCTAATAGTATATAAATGTAATAGTTTTAAATATATGGTATACGTTCTAAATAAAATGCTAAACATAGGGTTCAAAAACATATATAATCCAACTTTCTTTTAAAATAAAAGAAAAGAAAAAGAAAAAGAAAAAAACCTGCTTTTTCTTTAGCGAAAAAATTTACCCGGAAACATCTTGGCTACTGCAAATCTAGCTTTTCTAGTTGGCCCTATACTCTTGCTTTAACGAGGGAATTAATATATATAAACACACACACACCCACACCCACATATAAGAAAACTATTTGGTTTGGATTTCATTACAATAACACATCCATATCCCTTGTTTTCCATTTCTCATCAGTCAAGTAGTACTAATCCATTTGCTCTCGATCTTACCAACCAAGTTGCTATGGCACGACAACTGAAAAAATTAAATAAATAAATAAAAAAGTTAGAAAAGGGACTACAAATCCTCTTAAAAATACAAATTTTAATATCTTAAATGTTAAAGAGATTATTAGAGGAAATTTTATCATCTAGATTTTTTTTTTTTTTTTTTTTTTTTTTTTTTGTGAATAAGAACGGTTCAGGTGGTGACTCCATCATATTCACGTTTTTCATTCCCACAGACAGGAATATTTTCCTAGATATGACAAAGTCAAGTCATATATACTAGTTTCTCTCAGTCGTTCACACATGATCTACCCTCTTATCACCAACCCAAGCATCAACAGCCGAAGTTGGAATGGGGGCCTAAAAGGGAGGCAATGAGACTCGAAACTAGATGGACGAAGTGGAGATGCCTGATAAAAGAATCCACTAGATAAAATAATTGTTTTAAACAAAGGGAAAGTATGTGGTAGAGCTCATTTTTAAACCGTATAGATGTAATCAAACTACTGAGATTTTACTTATGTATGATAATTATTATGCACCTTATCACATAGTAATATAGACTAAGAAATTTAAAATAAATAAATAAATAAATAAACTAACCTGGTCTTGGCTCGACGTGGGTAGGGGAGATCGCCGGGGTCGGGAAGGGAGGGCTTGTCGTCAGCCGAGGGGGGGGGGGGTGTCGTCGTCGAGGTTTGGGCCCCGGGTTGACGTTGCTTGGGGAGGGGGGTCCTGGGTCGTGCAGATCTAGAGTGAGGGGTCCCGTCACCAAGGTCTAGGCTTGTCGAGGGGAGGAACCTGGGTTGTGTGGATCTAGAACAGGTCACCAGAGTCTGGACACATCGGGGGAGGAGCCTGGGTTGTGCGGATCTATATATATATATATATATATATATATATATATTTTTTTTTTTTTTTTTTTTGTGAATAAGAAAGGTTTAGGTGGTAATTCCATCATTTTCACGTTTTTCATTCCCACGGACATGAATACTTTCCTAGATATGACAAAGTCAAGTCGTATATACTAGTTTCTCTCAGTCGTCCACACATGATCTACCCTCTCATCACCAACCCAAGCATCAACAGCCGAAGTTGAAGTAGGGGCCTAAAAGGGAGGCAATGAGACTCGAAACTGGATGGACAAAGTGGAGATGCCTGATAAAATAATTCAAACCCTTCTAGATAAAATAGTTGTTTTAAACAAAGGGAAAGTATGTGGTAGAGCTCATTTTATATATAATATCGGTAGAGCTCATTTTTAAACCGTATAGATGTAATCAAACTGCTGAGATTTTACTTATGTATGATAATTATTATGCACATTATCACATAGTAATATAGACTAAGAAATTTTAAAAATAAATAAATAAATAACTAACCTGGTCTTGGCTTGACGTGGGTAGGGAAGATCGCGGGGGTCGGAAAGGGAGGGCTTATCATCAGCCGGGGGGGGGGGGGGGGGGGGGGGGGGGGGGGGGGGTCCTGGGTCGTGTGGATCTAGACTGGGGGGGTCCCGTCACCAAGGTCTAGGCTTGTCGGGGGGAGGAGCCTGGGTTGTGCGGATCTAGAACAGGTCGCCAAAGTCTGGACACATGGGGGGAGGTGGGCGATGACTCGATAGGGGGGTGGGGGGCGATTTCGCAAGCAAGTGATTGGTTTCTGTGCGGGGGGGCTCGTCGTCGGTTTCTGGGCGGGCCGCCGGTTAGGGAGGAGGGCGCACATGGTCCATTCCCGGGGGAGAATCACAGGTCCTGGGCTAGTGGGTGCTCGAAGCTCGCTGGAGGCGGGGGACAGGAGTGATGGTGGAAGGTCATCGAGGGAAGGGGGTTCCGGTGAAATTGTTGGGTTTTTCTTCCTTCAAAAAGTTTTTTTTTAATATTTTATTTCTTAGTCTGTAATTTTGTGAGCTAAGGTGCATTGTAATCATCATGCACAAGTAAGATCTCAGCCATTAAAATACATCAAACGATCTATAAAATGAATTCTACCAGTATGATATATAAAAGAGATTGTACCACAACCTTTCTCTTAAAGAACTTTTCTTGTCGTTACAGCCAAAGAAGAGGGATGATTTAAAATATAATTATAAAATTTGGTAAGTTAACACATTCTCTAAAATCAAGAATTTATTCAAAAAGATCACACTTTTATTGTTGTTATTATTATTATATTATTATTTTCGGTAAGTTCTCACATCAGTGACAGCTAGATATCATTGTTGCTATATAATTAAAATAAAATAAAAATAAAATAAACTAGCAATGGAAATAGTTGCACCAATATTTGGTAGTTGTACGTAGAATTTATTGGAGGAAGGAACCAGGTGGATGATATAATTGTTAATTGCAGCGAAATTACAATGGGACTTACATTTTAATTGAGACTTTTGATGTCTGCTGATTAATGTAGTCCACGTTAAAGAAAAGACCATCTCTAATGTACTGATATATGTTAATTTATATTTAAATGCATACTATCATTTTTAATACTATTTATAATGTTTTTTATCATTTTTAATTTATATTTTACTTTATTTGGACTTGTAAGTGAACTATTATGATTTTTCAAAGTTTAATCATATATCTGGACATATGCTGCATATGTGAGATCAATAGTAACAAAACCTCATTATACGACATGTAAAACTCAAAAATTAAGCAAATAACTTTGTATTTGTAAAGTAGACATCCCAAGATTTGAAATGAGTTATCATACGTTTAAAACAGATATGTGCATAATTTTTAAAAAATCACACAAAATTATATTACAATCTGGTAAACTAAGATTTTACTATGAGTTACTAAGAAAACGTCCACATTAAAATTTGAAACCCTTAAAACTTTAGAAAATAAATTATAAGAAAAGAAACTAGATACCTTAAGCTTTCCAACGAGTCATCAAGTGTCCGAAACGGAATTATACACAAATTTAAATAAATTTTACAAGTGAAAATCTCACACTGACAAAACGATTAAACATTAAAAATGTGACATAAGGGTAAGTCATAACATATGGACATAAAAATTGATGAAATGAGTTGGTATTAAGTGTATGATCAACTAAATGTAGAAAATTCTAACTCTAAAAAGTAGAATCACAAGTTTTTAAATGAACTAAAACAAAGTAAACTAGAGGATTATTAGACATACACCAAGAGACTATCTTAACCCAACTTAATGACCATAATTAATGGGATTGGACCTTACAAGCCCAATACTAAATGAAAGGCAACCCACTTAGGGGTAAATACTTAGGTGATTCCTTATTACCAATGTGATATAGATTGATTAATTAATTGTGAAATAAAAAAAATAAACTAATTAAATATGGTAAAAAGGAACAGCATGTTTCAAGCTAGTCAAAACTTGTGCTACTTTCCTTCCAGCAAAGAGGCAAATATTTGTGTAGTTTCATAGCTGGGAATCCAAATCAAGCAGGAAAACATATATGCAGAAAATAAAGCCAAGAAAGAACAAAGTTTCTTGAATCTTATTAGACGATCAGATCCCAAGATTATCCAACTAGAGCTTCATCTTCAAATTCTTGCAAGGTCTACATGTTTTGTTTTCACTATTCCTAATAGCCACATAATATATATATATATATATATATATATTATGGTAGGACCTCTGATTTTGCACAATATGTCAGAAGTGCTATTAAAATCATTGGATTAAAGCTGATCTATGTTTGGAGTAATTATGCGTTGCACGCTGTTAATTTTTAAGATGAACACTCATAAATCAAACCGTTAAAAAAATACATCCATTTTTTTTTTAATAATATTGCATGAATGTCTATTTTTAAAGAAGTAAATAGATTTAATACCTATTTTGTGTTTTTATCATAATTTGACATTATTTATCTTTTATACAAATACTATTTTTTTCTTTTTTTTTTTTTTACGTTATCGATGAATATTTTTTGCTAATAAATATGAATAAGTCTTACCGTTTGGTGAAACGGTTTGAGTTGAAATTTTTAAGTTTGAGTTGGTTGACTTTTAAAAATTAGTTATAATTTTTGTTGACTTTTCAGAAAAAGACAAAAACTGAAATGAAAAAGTACAGTTTAGTTTAAGTTGAATGGTTTTACCAAACAAACCATAATAAACCCAAATCAAAATCTCTCTCTCTCTTGAATTTTGAAATGATTCTGAAATAACTCCATTTTTATTCCTTTTTTGGGGTATTCATTTTTCCATTCTTCACTTTTTGTGTTCTGTATTCCGGGTATGTCAAGAGCACTCATGCTATTTTTTTTTTCTTTTTTTTTTTTTTTTCCGGTTATTGATTGAACATGAATTTTCTGATTCAGCATTTCATGATTATTTTCGTTCACATTTTGTGGTTCAAGATATTTTTTTCTTGTTTTATATGTGATCGGAATATTTTCATTTTGATTATGAATAAAATGTTTTTTGGTTTCAATATTTCATGAATATTCTTTTATGAATAAAATATTTCTTTAACATTATTTTCCCTCATTAGTATTTAAATTATTTTCCTTATTTTTTTTTTATCATTGTTGTATCTTTATCTTAATAACTCATTCTTTATTATAATGACTACTTGTTAGTATGTTTTATGTTTTTTATAAACATATTCTTGAGTATGATTTGGTTTCTTAAAAGCCCCTTCTTTTTTTTTTAGCATGATTTAAGTTTTTTATCATAATTGTAACATTATTATAATAATATTTATTCTATTATTAGTGGTCTTGTTTTAATAGTTGATTTTTATGGTTTAAATGTTGTATGAAATTGTTTATTTCTTTATGATAATTATTATATAATAATGATGTTTTTTAAAATTGCGGGATGTTTTTTTTTTTTTTTCTTGAAGATAACTATTCTTTCATCATGATGTCTTTTATAGGCTTTATAGAGTTTTCTATTTCTTTACAATTTTATTTTATTTTATTCATTGTGAACTTTATCTTAATAAATCAAGATAAATGGTTTTTTTTTTTCTCTTATAAAAATTTGCTTATTTCTTTATGATCAATTATCTATTATAAATATTGTTTTTTTTGTATACTCTATCATATAACTTATATCTAACGTGGTTCTTTTTTTCTTTATAATAAATCAAGTAAAATTGTCATTTTTTTTTCTTTTATAAAAATTTGCTTAGTCTGATTTTTTTTAAAGATTTTTTATTTTCCTTTTTTATCAATTATTTATTTGTTTGTTTTCGATTCTTAATTTATAACTATCAATTTTAACATTAATATAGATAAAAGAAAAAATAGATATTTTTTAAATCATGGCATATAAATCAAAAATTAATCCAACAATCACAAAGCTGTTCTTACCATAAAGAGGACCAACGAAAAAATTTAAAGGGACAACACAAATAAATAAATATACATAGATTTTAGGCTTTCGGGTATATCAATAATAGAAAAATTAGTTAGGGTATTCTATTTTGATCGCTCTATGTAACAGATGACCGATTTTTTTTTTTAATTTAGTAAAATGGTGAATTACTTTACGGTCACCTAAAATTAATTGATACTTGTGTTATAGTTCACGTAAAAACAAGGATGCACTATTGGAGGCAGTAGAAGACAACTCAACAAACTCTCTCTCTCTCTCTCTCTCTCTTAAATAATAATAATTAAAAAAAAAAAAAAAAAAAAAGATAAGTGGCTTGTATAACTTGTGAGGTCCTAAAGAACTTGTTTAGTACTGCGAAAAGCTATTGCACTGAAGTATTCGTCAACTTACCCATGATTTTTTTCTAATATTTGTCAATACACAAACTTTTGTACAACCACTCAATTCGTGCCCAATAAAGAAAAACTTATGTACAACCTCTATCATTAAATTACTCATGAGTATGACCAAATTTAAAACTATAAATAATGATTGATTATTTTGAAATTAGGTGTGAAGGGATACTTTAAACGATGGATATGGAGTCTCTATTTCATGATCAAGAAAAAATTGATAAAAGCGTATTTTTTTTTTTGTACTCTTAATTTATGCCTCCTAATATAAATTCCTGACTCCCCCACTATTTAAAAGAGATCATGAAGTGCTTCGTGAGTAAATATAAATGATTAAATAAGTAATATACTAATAAGACCATTTGTTTTACTGTCTAATTAATACTAATTATTTGAAGTTGACTAACGTAACATTAGCTACAGCTAAAGTTATTGAAAATTCAATTGAGCTCGTTGTAATTGGCTATAGACTTTTCATTTGAAGTAAATTTTGGTAGAGTATCAAGAAAGAAACCTAACAAAACTGTATAAATTTAAATCATCGAATTTTCATTAAGATTTACTCATTTTTCATTCTGTTATGATTCTAATGAAATTCTCCTTTTTTTTTTTTTAAAAAAAAAAATCTCTTCAAGGCTTTTTTATAGTGCATATATGTTTCTTTATCTACTCAAAATATGGCTTGGTTTGAAGCCATAAAGTAAATACAAAATTGACAACACAACAATAACAACATGAATTGCCGTTGCAAAGTGAATTGCTTTCTCCGCCCTCTATTTATATGAGTTAAAAAAAAACTATAACGATATTCCCCTAAAAACAAAATGTCAGTGATAATAAACTACATTTTTAGTTTACCAAAAAAAAAAAAAAAACTACGTGTATAGTTTCTATGTAATTGTATATATGAAATTCTAATGCAGATCACCGGAAGTTTCCTTAAATACAGTAATTAGGTTACTTTTGTCGGCACTATGTTAACTCTGTTGGATAATTTCTTTTTTTTTTTTCTTTCGGTATGTGCTTTCCCAGAAATTGCTTGGAACAGTAGTATGAAAAGAACTAAAAACAAAAAAGACTCCAAATTTTTTTTTATTGTTAGTCTCCAAGTTCAATTACTTAGAACTATCTGTTTTTTTTTTTTTTTGTTACTTATTTTTGATGGATCCCACTTACTTTTACTGTTCCTCTTCCATTCATGTTTTGCGTTTTCCAAAGCCAAGAAATCATCAATTTCTTTCCATCATCTTCCTCGACCTTTCTTTTTTTCTTTTGTTTTCCCACTAAAAAACGTTAGCAAAATTAGAGAGACTATTCATCACCTCCAGAACGGAGGAAAAAAAAAAAAAAAAAAAAAGCTCTTTATACATGCCAAAAAATAAAAATAAAAATTGCCCCTTTTTTTGAAACTGTAAAATTATAAATTTGTTTTGCAAACGTAAAAATCCATAGCTTTAAAAGAAGTTTTATGGGTTTTGCATTCAACGTGTAGGAATAATTGGGATGTTTTCTTTTCGTTAGAGAGAGAGAGAGAGAGACAATAATTAGAAATTAAGAAAGATGGGTATTGAGGGCGACAGTGGAGGACAAAAAACCGCCTGTTTTTGGCGCAATATAAAAGAAAATGTGGGACCCATGTTTTAGAAACCAACAAAAGAAAAAAAAATTACATATTTACAGCTCGGATCGTGTAAAGCATTTTTGATTTGTATAAAATGTGCGTACGACAATATACATGAAAGTTGTTCGAATTTTTTTTTTCTAGTACTAGCCCTGCGTTTGATATTACAGTTACAGTAAAAAATTTTAAATTAAAATTCGTTAATTTTTAAAAATTAATTATAATTTTTATTAATTTTTAAAAAAAAAATAAAAATTAAGATAAAAAATTTAAGTTTGAGTTGAAATATCAAATGAATATAAATTTCTTTCTTTCTTTCTTTTCTAAATGATTTTTTTCTTGGTAAATGTAAATGTATGGATGTAGTTACATAATATTAACCGTGTACAGTTTGAATTCGAATTATTTCTACTCTACAACAAGAAAATATATCATATAATATAAAGTTGTTAAAACTTTGAGATTATTCAAGAACTTTGATCTCTTTTTTTTTTTTTATCTTTAATTTCTTCAGGAAAAAAAAAAGTTCAGGTGACGACAAAATGCTGGAAGAATGGAGAAAGTACATTGAATTGTTGACCCTATATTGCCTAAAAAAATGCAACCTTGTCTATACGCGCAGTGCATTAACGTGTGGAAAGTCCTTGAAAGTACTTAACGTGCAGGAAAGTTATAAGGAAAAGAATCCTACGAGAAACAGAGAAAACAAGCGGAGAGTATGGGTGTGTTTTGTAGGAAAACTAAAAATAATAATGATATATCACTTAGGTAAAAGAAATAAAAAAAACAAATTGAAATGTTTCGAAAGATTTATTAATAAAAAAAATAAAAAGTAAGAGTGTTTTTTTGTAGAAAAAAAATAAATAATAAATAAAATAAAAAGTGTGGTTATTTTAATATCATTTAATTTATCTTTTCAATTTAAGAGATATTCAAATTGAAATATTTTGAAAGATTCCGAATATTTTTTACTCTAGTCTTGTGCTTCTTTCATTATATCTTATAAAACAACTACGAATATCAAAATTCTTATACTAATTATCACTAGAGCCCTTTATTTCTTTAAATGTTTTCTCTCTTACCAATCATATACTAAGAGTATGTCTTAATAGAGAGAAAAATAGAACGAGAAAGTTGAAAGGATTAGTGCAAATTTTTTTACATATATAGTTAACATCTAGGAAAGAAAAAATGAAGAAAATATTAGAAAATAGACTACAAATCCTTTTTTGAACACCTAAATTTTAATCTCTTTGATATTGAAGAGATTATTTGAGGGATTTTAATCTTCTAAGTAAAATGGTTACTTTTTTAAAAACCAAATTCTGTTGGTTTTTTTTTTTGTTTTTTTTGTTTTTTGTTTTTGTTTTCCTTTACAACCAAACAAAAAGATGATCCTTATGTTGCTTCCTTACTTTTATACCAAGAATCATGAAAAGAAAAGAAAAGAAAAAAAAATTATATTTTCCCAATTTCTCTATCTACCCGGGGCCTTATTTTCTCTCATTCATACCTAACAAACCCTAAAGTTCTCAAGCATAATTAATTAATTAATTGATTGATGAGAAAAGTGTTCATATATATGGTCTGTAATAATCCGAAGAATTTTCTTTGTACGCATTATATTTAGTGTAATTTGTTTGGTATTCCAATTGTAATTCAAAATTTTCATCTTAGTTTTTATTTTTTATTTTGGAAAATTCAACAAAAATTATAACTAGTTGTTAAAAAATTAATAAATTTCAATTTAAAAATTTCATATCCAACAGACAAACTAAACGCTAATTTAATTGCAGGTAGTAATTATCTACGAGCATCCTTCCCCGACCAAACGTGTACTCTAGTGCATTATTGTATACACAATGCAAATAATTTTGATTGATTATTGGAACTATCGTACATATATATATATATATATGGGTGTGATTTGAATGATTATTTTAATATTTATCCATACATGGTTATTGTTCTTTTAACCATACGATACAAATCAAACGGTTGTAATAAATTAGATAATTGACCAAATAAATTTATGACAATTAATAAGTATTGAAATTAGAGATCTTATTAATGTGAATTTGGATAGACAACTTGTTCTTAACTTATTAACATAACTTTTTTAAACACTTTTTTTTTAAAATTCAAATGGAAATGAAATAAATATTTTTCCTATTTTTTTATCTTACTTCTGATATTCATTTGTGTTTTTTTTTTTCAATTTATTTAAAAAAGATTAAGTAGCCAAATATTCTTATAATTATATGTTTTGATCAAACTCAAAATAATGTCTTTTTTCACGTCTTTTCTCTTTCTCTCCTATATTTTTCACCTTGGAAGTCCAAATCTCAGTGCTTTTTTTTTTTCTTTTTTTTTTTTTTTGATAAATAAATTTCCTGCAAATGCCCCCTTTGAACTTGTTTGTTCTCACCTTTAATGAGTATTCTCCCGCCCTCTCTCTTCTCTCTTGCCTTTCAGGAAAGAATTAGTTCACGAAATCAAAGTAAGAAAACATTTTTCTATTTACCAAAAAAAAAAAAAGAATTATTTTTCTACAAAGAGTACATGATGTGGCAATAATCTAATTAACTTTTTTCAACATGTTTGTTTTCAAGTAAAATTCGTAGAAAATAAAATAATAGTAAGGAGTTCACAATCATTTGATGTTAAAAAAAATGAGAAGGGAAATTGAAAAAAATCATAAAAACAAAATGAGAAAATAATACAAATATTAATGAATCACACCAATTTTTTTCCTCATCCTAATATATTTGAAGAGTAATTGTATTCCTTAAAAAAATAATCATAATAATAATCTTGATATTTATTTTCCACTTTCAACAAAAAAACAAGGAGAAATATTTTTAACTTGCTATTATAAGTGATATAAAATCTCACATCATCAAATATAATTAAGACATATACTTGTTTTTATAATTTTATCTGTAATCATGGATGGTTATAAAGAAAGAGTAACCATGGAAAACTCTTCCATATATATTTATTTTCCACTTCCAACAAAAAAACAAGGAGAAATATTCTTAATTTCCACATATATTTATTTTCCACTTCCAACAAAAAAACAAGGAGAATATAAGTCATAAAATCTTGCATCATCAAATGTAATTAAGACATATACTTATTTTTATAATTTTGTCTGTAATCAAGGATGGTTATAAAGAAAGAGTAACCATAGAAAACTCTTCCAGATATATTATATTTACAAATATTATTAAAAATAATTAAGAAGGTAATACAAAAGAAATAAAAAAAAAATACTAATATTTCGTTTTATGTTTAAGTTTAATTCTAATTAAATTATATTTTTTCATCTCAATTTTTGTATTTTTCTAAAATTCAACAAAAATTTATAACTAGCTTTTGAAAGTCAACAACTCTAATTTAAAAATTTTATTTTCAACTTACGAACCAAATGCAAGCTAAGATTTAACGTGATCCAATAATAAGTTATGATAAATTAAGTTAATAAATATTGTAAAATCAATAAATTTCTTGAAGAAAGATATCACAGTACAGTTATAGCTACCTATGGCTCTTTGAGGTTAAATTCTAAATGTTATTTTACTATCTAGATTTTAAAATCTCAATTTTATATTAAAATTTTCTTCTATTCTATTTTTAAAAAACTCAAATTTTAAAAATTCATAATTTTTTTTATTTCAAATCGAAATGAGATGATTTTTATATCAAAATACTCGTAACTATGAGACGAACAAGATAAAATATATTTTTGTATATATATATATATATATATATTTTTTTTTTGAACACATTTTAAAATTTTTTACTATTTTCTATATTACAAAATTTTTTCAAAAATTTTCTTCTAAATATATATTTTCAATCAAATCTTTTAAAACATTGTATTCAAATATTCTCCCAAACGGCCTTTAAAATATAATTTGGGGGGGGGGGGGGGGGGGGGGGGCGCCGCGGTGGATGATGTGGTGGATTGTTGTAGGTAGTGGAAGACAACTCAAAAGTTTGGGGGGGGAGGGGGTGTGTGTGTGGCGTGGTTTTGGGGTTGGATTGTTGTAGGTGGTGAAAGACAACTCAAAAGTTGCATCGAAGTTGTATGGTTGGACATTTATCTTTAGTACTAATTTCTTTCAAAAGAACCCAAATTTTTTTTTTTTTCCCTTTATCAAAAAGTTTACCTGGAAATTTCTTGGCAAATCCATGTATAGCGGGGGTGGGGGGCGATATGTTAATTATCACTTGCATCCAAATTGCAAACGGACTTACCTATGAAATTTCAATTGACACTTTTAACAAGGTTGCATTGTTGCAGGTAGTGGAAGACAACTCAAAGTTTTTTTTGTTGGGGTGGGTGGGCGGGGTTGGATTGTTGTAGGTAGTGAAAGACAACTCAAAAGTTGCATTGTTGGACATTGATCTTTAGTACTAATTTCTTTTAAAAGAACCCAAAATTTTTTTTTACTTTATCAAAAAGTTTACCCGGAAATTTCTTGACAAATCCATATATAACTTGACCTGTTGACCTGATACCAAGTCTTGCTTTAATAAGGGAATTAATATATGATTATATTCATATATATATATACACATACATATAGGAGTATTTTGGATTTCATGTACAGTCACAAAAATCTCATTTGCCAATTTTAATATATTCTATGTTGAAGAGAGAGTTAATTAATAAAATGATTAGAACATTTTTTTTATTAAATAGTTTTTTCAAATTTTTTATTAACAAAATAACTATAGAACGATTAGAAACTATCGGTTTCTTTTGCCAAAATGAAGGAAGGTTAATTAGCTACTTTCAATTTTTGTGGTTGTGATTTTTGCAAATATTTCGTTGGAGAATGGAAAGATTATTAGAGGAATTTTTATCTTTTAAATAAGGTAGTTGTTTTAATTAAATCTTTTCTTTTCTTCCTCTTACAACCAAACAAGAGGGATGATTTAAAATATAATTATAAAATCTAGTAAGTTAATAAATCTTCTAAATCAAGAATTTAAACAAAAATGATCACAATTTTAGTATTATAATAATAATAATTATTATTGTTATTAGTAAGTTATCACATCCGTTACAGGTAGCTATCATTATTGCCATGATAATTATAAAAATAAAAAATAATAAAAAAATAAAAAAAACATCAATGGAAATAGTTGCACTAATATTTGGTTGTTGTACGTAGAATTTATTGAGGAAAGGAGGCTGGTGCATGATATAATACAGTTACTTGCAACCATGGGACTCACCTTTCAATTGAGACTTTAGAATTTCGATATTTGCTAATTAATGTTGTCCACGTTAAAGATAAGACCATCTCTATGCATACTCTACTACATAATGTATCGTAATACAATTTTATGCTTTATTGTGCTTTAAAACTTATAAAGGTTAGTATTTAGTATTTAAACAAAAATAATTGGATGATAAAAGTTAAGTTAACAATCAATAAAAAATCAAATGTTGAACTTGACATTGACTATGTTTTGTAGTAAATTTGTCACAAATTAAAAATATGACAAATTTGACATCTAATATAACATTATATTAGAGAGCATTTTTTTTTTTCATATAAATGCCAAAATTTACCTTTAACACATCCTTTTAGTATTGTATTGGAGATGTTTTAAGGATGCATTATTGTAGGCAATGGATGGTAATTTATCAATTATCTCAAAAGTTTAAGTTATTAGAAGATATGTCAACTGTTGATGTCGTGATCTGCTCCGACCACAAAGTACCACTTCCGACTACCCCGGCAACATGAAAGCAAGTGTCCGTCAACTCGGATTGGATGCTAGTGCCCCGACTACGACCGATCAGATGCCATTCTCGGAGAACACTGACACCCGACCAGATCTTACCGTCTCATCAGGGCGAACCACGTACTTAGGCTAGATTGTGCTCAGAGCACCCTATTTCGGGGAATGTACTTAGGACTGGCAGAAGTCCCCCGGGCCCACACTCCACCTACCACCTCACATCTGACACAAATCCAATCACTGTACCCGTCAGCTACAGGTGTCGCATACATACTGCTGCAACATGTCACCTCGCCACCACCCGCTGCCACCTACTCTAACATGAGTTGCCCCTGCAGGTGCCAGCAACGACCACCCTACTGTCCCCTGTACCAAGTCAGATACACGTGGTACCAGTCCATTGGACTAATAGCACCTGCAAGGCTAAGGCCTACTCACCCACCGGGTGCCCTAGGTAGCCGACCCGATTTGGTCACCCCGAGCACCCAAACCCGCGAGAGGAGCCTATAAATAGGGAATGAATTCACAAATTCAGGTATGATCATTTTCCTTACCCAAGCTCTGCCTCTCCCTTCGCTCATCAGTTTCCCGACTAACTTAGGCATCGGAATGCCCACGGCAGACACCACACCGATGTCCCAATCATTCCGAGCTGTTTCCCTTTTGCAGGTGATTGACGGTGGAGCGACTGGCCAGTCCTGACCGGACTATTCGACCACATTGGGTGTTGCGGCCGGAGGCGTTTTCGGCATCAACATCAACAATAATTTAATATTTCAATACTCCCCCTTATGTGCATATCAGACAATGAGTAAACGAGCGAAAAAATAGCAATTTGAAAATCTAACATAATTAAGAAGTCCGAAACATATCAAAGACCTAACATGTAATGATATCAAATGGTTAAATAGTGTAATTATAGGATTTTAAACTCAAAATTTTCTACTTTGATACCATGATGGTATATGAATTCTCTCAAAAACTCACGTTATTAGGAGTTAAGCCAACAAAAATTACATGTTTTAACAGTGGAAGATTATTCAGAAGTGCAATGCCATTAAAAATTCCAATGCAGATCATAGATAGTTTCTATTTTTGAAGCACTAATTAGATTATTGTGCTAATTTTACGAAAATTTCTGGGACAAAATATTCATATATTTATATATATATATATATTGGTTAAAATACGTGTGCGAAATAGATAAATAAAACAAAACAAAACAAAATAAAATAATAAAAAACTAAATTAAAAATTTTAATTTTTAAACTTTTTTAAAATTTATTTTTTATTTAAATTTATCGCGTGTCGGGTTTAAACCCCATGTAAAATAAAAAATAAAAAAAATAAAACAAAACAAACAAAATAAATAAAATAAATAATTTTTTTAAAATTTTTTAAGTTTTAAAATTTAATTATGTCACATAACGGATTTAGAATCCACCACGTGATAGATAAGTGAGCAAGAACGAAAGGCAATATTTTAATGCCTTTCATCCTTTTAAATAATGTTAGTAGATATATATAAAGTTATTTATACAAAATCATTTAACAACTTTTGTGTCATTTGGTTCTGTATATAAATCTAAAACAAATATACATGTAAAATATTAACAACACACGAACAAAATTAATATCGGAAAAAAAAAAAAAACAAACAAAATTGACTGAGTTGAACTAGCGTATGTTAGTTTGTTAGTTAGGGTTTTTTTCTTTTTTTTTTTTTAATGTACGTAGAAAAATAATAGGTAAATGTTGGACATCTATTTTCTACTACATTTCCGTTAAAAGAAAAACAATAAAAACAAAAAACAAAACTGCTTTTTTTTTTTTAGCGAAAAAGTCTTCCACGGAAATTTCTCGGTAAACGCAAATGTCGACGTGGCAATAGCAGATTGGAAAAAATAGCTCTGACTTGTTGACCTTGTACAGGTCTTGCTTTGATAATAGAATTAACAAATAGGAGTTGTATTTGGTTTGGATTTCATTTAACGTCACAAAAATTCCATCTCTCTTGTTTTCCATTTCTCATCAGTCAAGTACTAGCCCATTTGCTCTCGATCTCCACGCTAGCTATGGCACGAGGACTGATTTCCGGATGCCTGGAACAGCTCAAAGACATGGCTGGGCCGATGATCTCCGGAGTCCTCGGACTGTTGGGATCGGCCGCTTATGAAATGACCGAGGAAGAATTGAAGGCGATCAAGGATGTTGGGAAAGAAGTTGAAAAGCTCAACAGCGAATTCACTGCAATTCGAGCTGTGCTTGAGGATGCCGAGAAGCGACAGTTCAAAGAGGCCACTGTGAGAGATTGGCTAGGCAAGCTCAAAGATGTATCCCACGACATCGATGCTGTGCTGGATGAGTGGATTACAGCCATCAAAAAATCAGATATGGAGAAAGAAGGAAAAGAAGCTGATCAAGATGCTCCGCCTGCGAAGAAGGTATGCTTAAGCCTCTCTTTAGCATCCTCCTGGATTTCTGATTTTCCGCTGCATGAATTAGTTTTGCGACGTAAGATTGCTTCCAGGATCAAGAAACTTAATGAAACGCTAGATGCTATTGCTGTTGAGAAAACTAGATACTGTTTTAACACGACTAGCGTCAGTAATGAACCAGAACGACCCATGACCACTTCTTTTGTTAACATGTCCACTATTTGTGGCCGAGACAGAGAGGAGGAAGTTTTGATAAGAAAGTTGTGTGAGAAAAACCAAGAAAGCAGGGAAATTGAGATCATCCCCATTGTGGGGATGGGGGGAATCGGAAAAACCACGCTCGCTCAACGTATATATCATGCTGACAGGGTCAAGGCGCATTTTGAGAAAATTATATGGATATGTGTTTCTGAACCTTTCCATGAGAAAAGGGTTGCAAAAGCAATTCTTGAAGCTCTAGGAGATCCCGCCCCTCAATTGGATGAAATGGAGTCCTTGCTTAACCGCATTCATGAATCTATTAGGGGGAAAAGGTTTCTTCTTATCTTAGATGATGTATGGACTGATGATGCTACGAAGTGGGAGCCACTAAAGGAGGCGCTTAAGAGTGGGGATCCAGAAAGTAGAATTTCAGTGACAACACGGAAAAAAGAAGTTGCTTTGATGATGAGAGCAGAAAACAACATGATTTCTGTTGAGCTTTTGTCTGATGAGATTTGTTGGTCTATATTTAGGCAATTAGCATTCTCCGGTGGGGATGGGAGCAGGCAACTAGAGGCAATTGGCAAGCAAATTGTGGTCATGTGCAAGGGTTTGCCTCTTGTTGCGAAGACTTTGGGAAGTCTCATGCGTGGGAAAACGCGTATCCAGCAGTGGAATGATGTTTTACGTAGTGAATTATGGGAATTAGAGAACGACAATGATAAAATTAACGTTTTTGCTCCATTTTGGTTAAGCTATAATGATTTGCCATATGTTGAGCAACGTTGTTTGTTGTATTGCTCAATTTTCCCAAAAGATTATGAGATGTACAAAGACAATTTGATTCAGTTATGGATGTCTCAAGGCTATCTAAATGGGAGCAATAGTCCTGAAAAAAAAGGTCAAGATTGCTTTGAAAATTTAGCAATGCGGTCCTTCTTTCAAGATTTTGAAGAAGATGAAATTGGAAACATTAAAAGCTGCAAGATGCATGACATAATGCATGACTTTGTTCAATTTCTTACAAAAAATGACTGTTGCATCGTAGACGTGAAGGAGAAAACGGAGTATGCTAGTAAAAAGCTCCGTCATGTGACAATATTACAAGAGTCATTGGGGGCCCAGATTGTCACTGCTCTACGCTCACTGTACAAGAACGAGGGTTTGCTTACACTCTTTGTTGAATCCTCATATTTAGTTGACAGCTTATGTTTCTTAAATCTGACATGCCTAAGGACATTGAATTGCTCGGGTGGTAAATTTGAGCGATTACCAGAAGGAATTGAAAAATTGATTCATCTTAGATACTTGGACCTATCATGGAATGGCAAGCTAAGGGAATTGCCGAATTCACTGTGTGATTTGTTTAATCTGCAAACTTTAAGAGTGAATCATTGTCGTTCACTTCAACAGCTTCCAAAAGACATAGGAAAACTGGTAAACTTACGCCATCTGTGCATTAGGGGGTGTGATGACATGGAATGGTTGCCAAAAGGGATTGCAAAATTAAGTTGCCTTCGGACATTAGATATGTTTGTCTTGCCTGATCATGACTGCCTTGAGGCATTGAGGATTGAAGATTTGCATAAGCTGAAAGAACTTCAAGGCTCTTTGGGGATACGTAGATGTGCAAAACTAAAAAATGGGGTTCAAGCAGGGAAGGCACCACTCAAGGACAAAGAACACCTTGTTAATTTGCAGCTAACATTTGGTAGTCCTACGAATAAAGATGCTTCTGAAGAAGAGATACTTGAAGCGTTGGAACCACATCCAAACCTGGAAGTTTTAACAATTGGGAGTTACTGGGGCAACACTATTTCTCCGAAGTGGATGATGGTTTTAATTAATCTCAAAAGCCTCGTGCTATCACATTGCCAAAAGTGTGAGTTCTTACCTACTTTGGGAAAATTGCCCTCCCTTGAACATCTCTATATACGGTATTTCTACAGAGTGGAAAGGGTGGGTGTTGAGTTTTTGGGAATAGAAAATGATGATCATGCAGGGGCACCTAGGGGCTACCAAATTTCATTATTCCCGAAATTGAAACGACTTGAGTTTTCCAAACTGATAATGTGGGAAAAGTGGGAATTAGAGATTAATTCAGGAGAAGAAGAAGGTAATAGCTTAGTAGTAATGCCATCCCTTCAATCCTTGGAAATTGGGTCTTGCACTAGGCTAACAACACTACCAGACTTCCTCCGAAAGACACCTCTGCAGCATTTACAGATCTATTATTGCCCAGCCCTGAAAGAACGTTGCCGAGAAGGAGAGGGAGAGGAGTGGCCCAAGATTTCTCACATCCCAAACATCCAATTACAACGTAAGTACGACGGTAACTTCTCCTCCTTATATCACCTTTATTATAAGATCGATATTTTGATTGAAAGGGTAGAGTTTCAATTTTTAGGAATATAAATTGGTCATAATAAGACAGCCAAAAAACGCCAACTCCTAATCCCTTTATCTTTTTTTCTTTTGATTCAAAGAAAATACTTTCAGCTTGTCCAGTGTTTTTAGAGATTTTTACTTTTTTTTTAATTTTATTTTGGTCTAGTAATATTCATTTAATTCTAGTCTATCTTTTCATGTTGTTCAAAATGTGAACAACTAGAATTAAAGAAAGGAAAAAAAAAAAAAAAAACCCTTAAAGGTTGATAATAAGGGGAAAAAACCTTCTGTTCAAAATCATCCTTGATTTTTATCTTATAATGTGCAAATTTGTATGTCAATTTATAGCTTTTATATCAGATAGATATCATAAAAGATGAGAATTCTTTATTCTTGAGAAGTTATAGAGACAGAAAAATATAGGAATTCTTAATTCCCGAGAAAGTATCCGACTAAAGTTTAAAGTGTTTTGTTCATGGATCCCCTGTTGCTGGGTGATTGATATGCAAGTAATTTGAATGCTTTAGATCGTTTGGGAGCTTTTTCAACCCTAAGGAAAGCTAAATTATATAATTTAAGAAGTTAGAGCCGAGGATACTAAACTAGGATTTTACTTCAAGATTTTGCTTAAAACAATATAAGTTTTTTTTTCCTTTTTCTTTTTTTTTTTTTTTCAGTATCTGACATTAATTTCCCTAACCACAATTTGTTGAGAATGTGAATGTTGTAATGAGTTTTTATGCTTTTGTAGTCCTTCGAATAGCTGCAAGAGATTAACCAATATTTCTACATTTGTGCTTCAGTATCATAATCATTGGTTAATTTGGATGAATCCATTCAATCTTTGCAAATGATCTAGCATCCCATTTCTTGTTGGTCTTTGATAACCTTATGCTATATGGTGACTAATGTCGGACTTCTAATCGCTCTTCTATGACATTGAGATGTTACATGTATTCTCAGCTATCTAGGGACACTTGGTATTACTCTTGAGGGTGCTATATTTTTCTGGTGCGGAAGTTGTCTTTTCCTGATCATGTGCAATCTAAATG
The DNA here is from genome assembly GCA_008635985.1 of Ficus erecta. Lineage (NCBI taxonomy): Eukaryota > Viridiplantae > Streptophyta > Magnoliopsida > Rosales > Moraceae > Ficus > Ficus erecta. The sequence continues at coordinate 149,771 of BKCH01000162.1, forward strand.
GGGATCCACGATGAGAAAGAAGATTTACTCTATGAAGTGTGGAATAAGTGGGATCAGTTTCTCCAATGGTAGTTTGTAATTTTTATTTATTTGTTTATTTGTTTTCTTTTGTGTTTTTGCACATTCCAAGGACTACTAATGTACTTAAGTGTTTTTTGTGTGAGAATGTAGATGAACTACGAGTGACTTGATCCCTTAACCGGGTACGTAGGCAGCCTAGCTTCGGCTGGTCCAGCCACAAATAAATAACAACTTTTTTTTTTCTTTATTGAGTTTGATGTTAATATGTTGGTGGCTTTGTATTATCTTTAAAAAAAAAATCGCATTGATTAGAATAACATTATCCTATTTCTTGTATGACTAAACTAGGATATTCAACAACAACTTGTAGGTTATAAGGTAAGAAAACAACCTAGATGGCCAATTTTTAAGATAGAAAAGAAATATCACCATTTTGTTAGATTGCTGTTTAACTCATGTTTCCACATACCTTGATAAAGTAACGATGACTATGGTTATATGTGCATTTGGACAAGTTATGTGACTGTTGTTCAACACCTGTTTCATTGGACGGCCTACTAACACTCTTAACTTCATCTCGAGATAATTTTTTTGTTATATGATTAAGTTTGCAGCTTCATGGAAAGATCTACTGGTGTCACATTTACGACCACTTTTGGTAATCTCTCCTTCTACTGCATTTCCATTGTTGTACATTGTTGAGAATTTGTTGTAGTTTATATCAAAATGATTCCACATACCTTGATTTTCTTCTCATTGCAAAATTGAGTCGACCTGTTCTCTGAAATAGGCACCCCTGCTGCTTTGCTCTGCGTTTCTTGATGCTGGGTTCCTCTCATACGAGTCGCCGAATCTCGAAACAGAAGAGCTGTAATAAGGCTGCCATTAGGAGTAAAATCATTCTTCTTGGAGCAAGTTGACAACAAATTTCTCTCAAGTTTGTGGGTAACTAGAAGGACACGGGACGTTGGTTTTTCTAAAATATCAAGTTTACTATACTTGTGTGTTCCTCAGTTCTCCGAAAGATGAAAGAAAGATTGATGTTACATCTGAGATGTCATGTAAGATCTTATCCCACTCCTTGTTATTATCACAACTTTTTCTTTAAGTTTCCAACTTGAAATTCCAAGTTTCGTTTATCAGTTTCTAGTAACTTCTGATAATCCTGTGGAGAAACTTGAAGAATGGGAAAAACATGTTCTAGGCAAAATATAATCTGCTTTTGCACATTATGTAGGTTAATGAACAATGTATCATGCAAGCTTGATGTCAATCAGCAAAAACACAAACTATGCCTTCAGCTTCATGATTTCGGTTGAGATCTTCCAGAAGTTGAGGGAACAAAACCAGGGCCAGTACTACTTCGAGATGAAGCCTCTGTCTCCCATGGATGAGAAGAAACTCCACTGCCTCGTACTCCAACTCATTCCTATTGATTCGAGAGTACAGCCGTGAGTATTCAATGTTGTGTTCAGACCCTCCATTGACCATTCTTATATATCTGTTGATTTGTACAGATTCTATTGCATTCTGAAGTTGTTGATCTGTGGGATGACCAGGTCTATCATCTGTACTCCATATGTAAAGGCATCAAAAGGTAAGCTTATCAACGTTGTTTTTTTTTTTTTGCAGAATCTAGTAAGATCAAATTCATCTGGAGCATGCGTATAATATAATAATATAAAAATTTTGACAGCTAATGAGTTTTATTAATTGTTTAGTGTTCTCCAAAACAACCTGGAGTGTCGAATGTAAGTTCTTCTACACTCCAAGATACATATGGGATTTAAGTAAACATGACTGGGATCTAATTTCGGCACATGTAAGTATCTCCTTTATAATATGTCTATTTATCTTCTTTCGCATGCTTCTTTGTAACTTCGTTTACTTCTTTCATGTAGTTTTCTGGAGTAGTTGAGTGTATTGTTCATATTCATCCCAAGTGGGGAAAAAGTAGTATCAGTTTCTCCAACGGTAGTTCGTAATTTATTAATTTATTTTTGTGTTTTTTCAGATTCTGAGAACTACTAATGTACTTCAAGTGTTTTTTCTTTGAGAATGTAGATGAACTACGAGTGGCTTGATCCCTTAACCGGGTACGTAGGCAGCCTAGCTTCAGCTGGACCAGCCACAAATAAATAATAACTTTTTTTTTCTTTACCGAGTTTGATGTTCATATGTTGATGCCTTTGTATTGTCTCAAAAATTAAAATTGTATTGAGCAGAATAACATCATTCTATTTCTTGTGCTGCTGAACCTGGACATTCAACGGCAACCTGTAGGCAAGGCAAGAAAACAACCCAGATGGCCAAGTTTAAAAATAGAAAAGAAATTTCACCCTTTTATCCGGTCTGTAAAATAATGACGATGATGGTAATATGTGCATTTAGACAAGTTATGTAACTGCTGTTTAATCAACACCTACCTCATTGGACAATCTACTAAAGCTCTAAACATCGAGTTGAGTTAATTTTTGTTAACAAATGATTAAGCTTGCAGCTTCATGGAAAGATCTATTGGTATCGCTTTTAGGACCATTTCGGGTAATCTCTCCTTCTACTGCATATCCATTGTTGTACATTGTAAAATTCTTGTAGTTTACGTAATAATGATTCCGCATATTTTGATTTCCTTCTCATTCCAATGTCGAGTCCGACTCTTCTCTGAACCAGGCACCCCTGCTGCTTTACTTTACCTCTCTTGAAGGAAAATGCCACTGTTGGATTCACTTGATGATGGGTTGCTCTCATACCAGCTGCCGAATCTTGTAACAGAAGAGCTATGATCAGGCTGCCGCTAGGAGTACAATTATTCTTCTTGGAGGAAGTTGACTACAAATTTATGTCATGTGTGGGTAACTAGAAGGATGTGGGAGGTTAGTGTTTCTAAAATATCAAGTTTACTATTCTTGTGTGTTCCTCAACTCTCTGAAAGGAGAAAGAAAAATTTGATACTACATATGAGATGTCATGAAAGAACTTATGCAACTCCTTGTCATTATCATAAGTTTTTATTCGTAAGTTTCCATGGAGAAATTTCGAGTTTCATTTATCATTTTCTAGTAACTTCTAATAATCCTATGGACAAACTGGAAGAATGGGAAAAAAAATAATCTGCTTCTTTGCATAATGTAGGTTAATCAACAATCTATCCTGCAAGCTTGATGACAATGAGCAAAAACACAAACAATGCCTCAGCTTCATGGTTTCAGTCGAGATCTTCCAGAAGTCAAGGGAAACTCCGCTGCCTCCAACTCCAACTCGTTCCCACTGATTCAAGTGCACTTGTGAGTCTTCAATGCTGTGCTCTGACCCTGCCATCCTTTTGACGACCATCTTCCTGCTCAATATTTCCTCGTGGTTTGACCTTGATGCTTCTGACTTTCTTCGAATTTCAGGTTCGGTCTTGTTGGCATTTGAGCTTACCTGACCAGAATGGTGACGATGATGAAAGGCTACATATGAAGACTCAGTTTGCCTCTTCAACCTTGTTACATCTAAGCCCCTTTTTGCGTCTTGTCCTCGAGCTCTTTTGTAACAAAGAAAACTACCATCCTAGTCTCTCATAGGAGCAGGAAGTCCAAATACACCAAGAAACCTTCAAATCATGCTCTTTTTGAGCTCTTAAACATATTACAGTTTCCATAAAATGTTATACTTCAATGACTATATATCATTTAATAGAACCATGAACTTCTTCTTCATAAATTGAACACTCATCAACTGTCTTTTAACCACTTTCTTTGGGAATTGATTTCTTGTCAATATCTATTGTCGGCGGTTTTGAACAAGTGAATCAGAAGAAATAGCTCAATCAATCCAGATTATGATGTTGTTTTTAATTTGAGATATTTCAAGCAATTTAGTAAAGTAAATGGAAATGCATGTTTCAAGATGGTCAAAACTTCAGCTACTTCCTTTCTAGCAAAGAGGCAAACGTTTCTGTGTAGTTTCATAATTGGGAATCCAAATCATGGAAAGAAAACATATGTGCAGAAAATAAAGTAGCCAGCAGAGAACAAAGTTGAGATTCTCTAACTAGAGCTTCAACTTCGAAATTTGTTCAAGGTTTAAACGCTTTGTTTGGACTATTAATAAAATCCACAAAAAAAAAAAAGAAAAGAAAAGAAAAGAAAAGATAAGAATTTTTTCAGACTTCCTATTTACACTATCGGTAGAGAATACTACATTAATCCTAGGATTCCATTTCCAATAGTCCTATGTATGCTTAGAGTAGCTTTGTCACAAACTACAAACTAATCCATGGGACCAAGAATTTAAATTTTTTTTAAAAAAAAAAGATAGAATATGATACATAAAAAAAATATGGATTTGGATAATGATAAGAAAATAATAAATAGAAATAAGAGAGAGAGAGAGAGATAGATGTGAGAGCACCTCAACGTCGACTTGGAGTCAAGCGTAATTTTGAAAAAAAAAAAAAAAGAAAGGCTTTCAGTCAGTCATGTTTCGCATATTCAATACCAAGATCAGTACCTTTTTTCGTGTTTCCAAAAGTAAATAGAGATGGAAAAAAGAATACATATGCTTTTCATTTTAGGGGAGGAACTTCATACATATCTATAGTTTAAAACTTATTTGCACTGGTGAGCGTGAATTAAAACAAAAATTTGAATCAAAACTATAATGCTAAACTTTTTAATTATCATTTATCTATTTTTATCGTTAGCTTTTTATTTTCTAAAAGAACTAGACGGAATTCAATTTAATTTTAAGTTTAGAGTTAAAAAAGTTGTGAATTTACAGTTTATTTTGATTTGTAGTAGATAACAAAATTAAAATGCGAGTACTTAAAAATAAAATTAAAAAAGGGGTGAAATTTGAGTATTTTCTTAGATTTGTAAATGTAATAATTAAAAATTTTTAGTGGTGGCAATTAAGTGATATAGTTGTAAAACATTCTATATTGGGATTATAAATTATAAAAATCATTGAACTTTGGGGATAGAAAGGGAATTTTAAAAAATTCAGGTGCATATACTCCTACAGGGCTAACCTTCCTCTGCCACTGCCTATTTGTAACTGTCCCAAACAGTTTTGGGAAAGTGGAAAATATTATGTGATGAGCTAATAATTTCTATTTTAAAAACTCCTATTTTATTGTTTAAACTTTGAATTTGATCTTTAATCCCCTCTATTAAAATTGCAATTAAAAATAGAAGAAAAAATAAAAAAAAATTAGTTTAATAAACCCATTTTATTAGTATTTCTGTTAAAAACAAATAAAAAAGTGACAAAACTGCACCCAACTCACTTTTTTCTATCTATTCTTAACTGAAAATCTAATTGAAGGGGTTACGTAGAGTTAAGTTCAAAGTTTACTAAATAAAATATAAGTTTTTAAAGTTTATAGAATAAATTCGGAATGATATTAAAGTTTAGAAGACATAAATAAGATTAATTCATTATTTTTCGAGTGAATAACTAATATGAGATAAAATAATAGTTTAAAGACTGATTTTGAGAAACTTTAAAAATTAGGGACTAAAGAAAAATTGGACCTACAACTTGAGGACCAAAGGTAAAATATTAACCATTCTTTCTACTATGCATACCGCAGTCCAACATATTCCGGTGAGACAACCAAAACACCTTTTGCCGCTCGCCATCCACCGATTTCCTTACGGAAACACTGATTTCCTTCTTCTCCAATCTTCATCTTCAGCAGAAAGAGAGAGAGAATACGGCGCAAACCCAAAGAACTCCAGTTTCCAGTCCCGAAATCGCAGACCATGAAAACCCAAATCCCGACCTCAAAAACTCCCGGTATTCCTTCTATCTTATCTCTTTTCCGGACTTTCACTATTACCCATTTTCGTTCGTATGCTTTTACAACTAGTACAGATTGTATTACCCGTTTTGAGAAAATGGTTCATACCCGGTGTAAATCCGGAAATCTTACTGTAACAGAAGCTTTGGGTTGCTTCAGTTCCATGGTTGGAATGCGACCCTTGCCCTCTGTTTTGGTTTTCAATCACTTGCTTGGGACACTTTCTAAGATGAACCAGTATTCCACTGTCGTCTCTATGTACAGAGAGATGATGGGTAGTGTTTATTTTCGACCGAATGTCGGTACTCTGAGCATTGTGATCAGATGTTTCTTTTGTTTGGAAGATAGGAAATTGGGTTTCTCGGTTTTCGCTACTATGATTAAAAGCGGCCTTCGACCGAATGCTTATACTCTGAGTACTCTGCTTCATGGGCTTTGCAAGGAAGGCTCTATGGTTGCGGCGATGGAGTTGTTTCGGGAAATAGTAGGGAAGGAGCACTTGTGCAATGAAGTCACTTACGCGACAGTCATTAATGGGTTTTGCAAGGCCGGAGAAACTCGGAAGGCGCTTGAGGTGCTTAAGCAAATGTACAATGATGAGAGGGTCAAACCCGATGTGCACTGTTTCAGTCCAATCATTGATAGCTTTTGTAAAGAAAGGAGAATAGATGAGGCGGTGAACGTGTTTGAAGAAATGATCAACTGTGGTGTGGAGCCAAATGTTATCTCTTATAGTTGTTTAGTTCACGGATTATGTATTTTGGATCGTTGGGAAGAAGCGAACAAGTTGTTGATTAACATGCTGGATTTTGGAATCTCACCTGATGTGTGTACATATAATGTTCTAATTGATTCTGTATGCAAGAAAGGTGAACCTCGGGCAGCACTCACACTATTTGGTTTGATGATCAGAAAAGGCATAGAGCCGACTATCGTCACATTCAATTCTTTGATTTCTTCCTTGTGCAAATATGGTCAATGGAAAGAAGCAGCTCGATTCATAGATAATATGGCCCTTTACGGAATCTCTCCCGATGTGGTTACATTCAACACTATGTTGGATGCTCGGAGCAAGGAAGGGAGCACTACAGAGGCAGTCTTTCTTGTCGAAGCAATGCTTGATAAGGGTTTATTGCCTGATCCCATCACCTATGACTCTTTAATGTGTATATTATGTCACTCGCGTAAATTGGAAGAAACTGAGAGATTGTTTGATGGCATGGCGAGTCAGAATATTTTTTCTCGTGTTAGAACCTTGAACATAATCTTAAATGCTTTGTCCACTGAAGGGATGATGGAGAAAGCACAGGCATTATTTGAAGCAATGCTAGATCGTGGAAAAGAGGTTGATACAATAACTTACAACACATTGATTAAGGGATATTGCCGTCGAGGCGAAATGGATAAAGCAAAAGACGTGTTTGATCGGATGGCAATAGAGGGTGCTCTTCCAGATACCATTTCCTACAACACCTTGGCTAGTGGTTACACAAATGTTAACAGAATAGATCTTGCTCTCAAACTTCTCAAGGACATGATCCGAAAAGGATTAGTTCCTAATCATGTAACACAAAAAATTTTGAAAAGCATCCATGCTTATCAGCTTGAAGCATCCATACAATAACTCTCTTTGAGGTGAGATAATGAACCGCTCATCATGCTTTAAGTTATATTCTAACCAGAACATGTTAGCTTTTTCTAGAATGCTTGTAGAGCGCTTATTCTTTTTCGAAAATTAGTGTATAACTTGATTCCATCCCACAGTTAAAGGAAATTTTTTAGTTGAACAGTAAGCGCTTTATATACTATTGGTCTTGTTTGACTTTTGTCAGGGTTGGGTCTCTATGATAATTGTTTTCTTGGAAATTTTCTTTTGTATATTGATTGGTAACTGAAGTTATTTTTGCCTTTCGTCCTGCTTGTTGTTTTCCCTCATAATTTTCAGTGTGATATACACACTGATGGAGGATATTTGGCATACTTTATGTTTGTTATGTGTTGATTACTTATTAGTTCTTTAGGAAAATAATTGTATTACTCAGGCTAATGGAATTGATGTCCCTCCAATTTGTACCCTTTCCCCGTCTGAAGTTCTTAGGTAAAATGGAAGGGTTTCCTTCGTTTTCCCTGTCTCCAAACTTTGGCACGTATGACTGGTGCTGCAATGACAAATGAGTAGATAAAAAAGTTTGAACATAAGAAAAGGCCATGTAAAGAAGCATAAGACAGACAAATTCAAAAATCATTCCTGCAAAAATTCATTTAAATGGCAGAAAAAAGAAAATTCATGACCAATTCTCGGCTATGTGTTCATTATTTGCCGTCTTCTTTTCACTTAATATTAATCTGGGCAGTGCTACTTATTGATTTATGGTTTTTGCATTGGGCAGTTGACATTGACCAATTATGCTTTGTACTTCGAATTATTGGGAGTTGGAATGTATGAGGAAGCTGTTGGATATGATCTAGCAATGGATATGAAGCAGGTCATCAGACCTGGATTAACTGGACCATTGGATACTTGTCTTTTTGATGAAGCCGTCGTGTACAAAGCAACATCTATGTATGTTATCTGTTACACTATTGATTCTTAAGAATTGAGTGCATATTTTACTGTTGACTTTGTTTTGTTTTTGTTTTTGCTTTTAAGTTCTTTCTGTTATGTTGGTGCAGAGCAGACCCTGTTTATTTGGAATTTCCTGAATTCAAAGGGAACTCTTGCCGAGATTATTGGTTGGATATTTTTCTTGAGATGTTTACAGGTTTATCCGGAAAAACAACCTCGAAGAAACTCAAACATCAGAAGTACTGGCAAGAGTTGTTCTAGGAATCCTCTGGTACAGTGCAGTTAGAGAAGCTTTTCGCCTTGACGGCTGACGCATCTACAAATCCTTGCAGAGAGTCTTCCAGGGGGAGTTTTTTTTTTTTTTTGGAAACTCGTTCTAATCGACTAGTTATTTTAAAAGCTGATGCTGCCAAAGGTGATGTTTCTGGGAATTCATATGCAAAACAGCAGTCTAAACTGTCCCCAGTTTCACTCCCGGCACTTTGCCAACTCAGGTTCATATTAGAAAAGAGGCGAGCTTATATGATGAAGCAATAATCGATGGAGACATCTGTGTGCGGGTGAGACCAATCCCTTGGAACTAGCGTTAAAACAATGGGGATCAAACACTGATAGTGCTGAAGCTGCTTAGGCAACTGTGGACCAAATGAAGGTGGACGGAATTGATACAAATATTGCAGTCATGAAGGTCAGGTGGAAGTGTATGGTGTTGGCTTTAATGTGGTTTATTCGGATGGAGAGACGCAAGAATATTAGAGGACAGAGTTGGAGGTGGATGATATAATGAAAAGGTGAATTTTTCGACCTTGTTATGGGCTTCAACTGATAAAGCCTTAAAAAATTTTCCTTTCTCACCGATTGTATAGAATTGGAAAAATGTGATGGGGCCCTAGGGGAGTTATTACTTAATAGGGGGTTTTTTTTTTTTTTTTTGGGTTAAGAGTTATTAGGTTTGTTAGTGGCTCTGTTTTGCCCGCTTTCAGTTTTTCATTAATATATATATATATATATATATATATATTTTGCCCTTTTAGTTTTATCCCGAGGAATTGATTTAACAATTCAATAAAAGGAGTGCTCTTGTACTAATATATACACACACTCCGTACTCAACAGAATTGTTGTCTTTAAATTATCTTCTTTGTATGAATATCATAAAGTTCATGTGCCCATTGCTCGTAATTCTTTAAGTGTCTCGTGATTTCTTCCAGCAGCTTGTACATCTCTTTACTCCTTGGATGTGATTTATCGCCTTTCCGAAACTTGTAAACCACACCATCAAGTTCAATTGAACTACATCCGGGAGTTTTCTTCACGTTCTTTTCTTTCATTTCTTTTCTCAACTTCAATGCATCTCTCCATTTATTCGCAGAGGAATATATGTTTGACATGAGCACATATGCACCATCTCTCTCTGGCTCAACCTCTAGTAGTCTCTCCATGACATCTTTGCCAAGCTCAACTTGCCCGTGGATTCTGCAGGCTCCCAAAAGGGCCCCCCAGACGTAAGCATCGGGTTCCATTGGCATGCTACTAATAAGCTTCTCTGCCTCCTCAATTAATCCAGTGCGGCCTAAAAGGTCGACCATGCAGCCATAGTGCTCCGTTTGTGGTTTAAGGTTATACACACATGACATGTCCCTAAAGTACTTCTTTCCTTCCGCTATGAGGCCTGCATGGCTACATGCTGTTAGAACACCTATAAATGTCACCTCGTCCGGTTCTACACCCATTTGAGGCATCGTAGAGAAGATATCCAATGCTCTTTCCGCTTCTCCATGCATAGCTAAGCCAACTATGATTGCGGTATATGAATACACATCTCTGCGCTTCATGCCTTCGAACACCCTAAAGGCTTGGTCTATGCTTCCACACTTTGCATACATGTCCACCAATGCATTCCCTATAAACCCGTCTGCCTCAATCTTATTTCTATCTACATATGCATGAACCCACTTCCCTAACTCGAGCAAACCCAGATTTGCACAAGAATTCAAGACACACACTAAAGTAACGTCATCTGGCTTAACACCTATTCTTTGCATTTTCCGAAATGCATCCAACGCATCTTTGAACTCATCTTGATGAGTTAATCCCGATATCAATGAATTCCAAGAAACCACATTTCTAACTGGCATGTCATTGAATATCTTCCGTGCTGAATCAGCATCACCACACTTTAGATACATATCGACCAACGCATTGCCCACGAAAACGTCAGAGGTCACTCCATTATCACGCACGTAGTCATGTATTCTTCTACCCAACCTCAAGTTTCCAAGCTTAGAACAAGCAGAGAGAACAATTACCACCGTCATCTCGTCAGCCTTCAATTTCGCATCGCACATCTCAAAGAACGCCTCAACACCTTCCTTGGCAAAACCCATCTTCACATAACACTGAATGAGTGTGGTCCAAGACACCAAGTCTCGTTGAGGACTTTCGTCGAACAACAACCGAACAGACTTCACAGACCCGCAAACAGCATAAAGCCTCATGAGAGTATTCTTGACATACACATTAGACACAAACAACCCAGTCTTGACACAATAACCCTGAATCTGCACACCTTCTCCGAGCGCCCGAGACCGCGCACAGGCCTTGAGAACGAACGGAACCGTGTAGTTATCCGGGACGAAGCCATTGACAAGCATCTCCCGGAACAAAGACACAGCTCGAAGCGAGTTTCCTTCGGAAGAGATGCTCCGAAGAATGTCATTACAAACGTCAATGCCGTGAATCGGGTTCTCCAAATGTTTCAAAATATAACATAAGTAAGAGAGGTTTTCGGAGGACGAAACGAGTTTGGGAGTGAAGAGGGAGTGATGGTGAGGGAAAGTTTTGGTTTTGAGGACAAAGGTATGGATTTGTGTGAGGCTTTGGGATTTGTGAGATTGGATAAAACCCAGTTCTTGTTTGTTGAAGAGAGCTGCAGTTGAGAAATAGTTGGTATGAGACATCAACATTAGTGATAGAGAATTACATTGCTTCGTCTTCAATCTGAGACACTCGAGTGGATAAGTGAAGCTCTGCATGAGGAAAAAAGAGAGGATAAGGAAGAGAAAACTTAACGAGCTTGGTAGAATATGAGAAAAACTAACTTAACGAACAAATCAAAAAAAGTTGTATTTTATGACAATTTAAAAGAGAGCTAAAACCTTCAGCAAAATAATAATAATAATAATGAAGGGGGGAGAGAGAGCTAAAACGAACCCAGAAAATTCCACTAGTCAAACCCACTTATAATTATTATCCCAAAAAAAAAAAAAAAAATACTGACCTTGCAAAGTGGGGAGGGGGCAAAAGAAGCCTTGATTGGAATAAGAAAAATGTTTTAGAATATGAGTGATATTAAATATTATACTAAAAAATAAGTAAGTCTTACTGATGAGTAATCAATATTTTATTAGTGAGTGATGTTAGATATCATTAATATTTCTTCGTATTGTTCTTAAAATAAAGCTAACTTAATTAGCCCAATGGTACAAGTGGACCATGGTCACCAAGCTCAGGGGCATGAAGGTAAAAGTTCCACCAAGAAGCTCTCTAGCTCCCCCAAGAAGGGGCAGTTTGGAACACCAGGTCATCACTAGATCTTTTTATTTAGTTTATAATAAAATAAAATAAAACAAAAAACCGAAGTTGGAGTTGACGAAAGTCACCACCAGATCCTTTTATTTAGTAAAAAAAATGATAATAATAAATGGAGTTAGAGTTTGACTACATTTTGATTGGAAATGAGTTGATATTTTAGAAATATTCGGTTGGTTGAAAATGAAATATTATAATTAAAAAGTACAAAAACTTAAAATATATTCAGAAAAAAATAGTAATAGTAATTTCTTTTTTTTTAATATCTCATTTTAATTTGAAATAAGAAGTTATGAATTTTTAACCTTTGACTCTTTTGAAAGTAAAAAAAGAAATTTGGAGATGTAAATAGTGAAATTCATTTACTTTTTGAAGAAAGAAAAAGAGAGCCAAAAAAAAAAAAAAGGGAGGAGGAGGAGGACAATACTTTTTAAGAATCCGTCCAAAGTTGGAACCCAAGACGGCCCCAATCGGAGCCAACAGTACTAACCTCATTCAGCCGTAAGTCCGACACTATCCTCACAACAATATTAAACGTGGGTATATTCTGTAAAGGAATTTTGATCAGAGGGGAAAACTGGTCACAACTCACACCCCATCCCCTACTATGTTCCTTACACGTAGGGGTGGAGCCAAGCTTACATTCAGTAGAGTTGTATATCAAAATAACAAATTTTTGGAAGTAAATAATATCCAAGTATAAAAATTAAAAGGTAAATTTTTAATGGGCAATATAAATTTTTTATTTTCTAATGGGGGTAAAGTAAAAACACCATAAACTTTTTAGGGTAAAATTAATTTCAATGGAGACTATATGATAATTTTATATTTTTAGTGGGGCAAAATAGAAAAACTGTGAAATTTTTGGGTTAGAAATTAAAGATAAAAGGTTTGAGTGGGGGCTATTCTCATTCAAATCCGCCACTGCTTAAATGAAATTATTAGACGTGCACGAGACATGGGTAAAATATATTTTATATATATATATATATATATATATATATGAGCCAAATCTCTTTTATGGTCACTTGTTTTTGCGACAGAATAGGTCTGCATGTGGTTTGATGTAGAATTTTTTTAGTACTACAATATGATCTTTTATTTAGCAGTAAAAACTGCTTTTGATCATCATATTATTTTTTAATGATTTGATATTTGAGTGTATCCATCAAAAAAATTTGAAGCACTTGATAAAGGATTGCTCTAAAATCATAAATCAAATATTTGAAAATTTAAACCAACAGCTAAAATAACTATTTTTACTCATAATATAAAATAGGAAGATATACCGAGAAAATTTTTTTTTTAAATAAGAAGTTGTATATAATTATTATATTAATTTTTACATTAAGTATATAATGTGTTCTTTTATATTTTGTAATACGTTTTACTATCGTTTAGTTGCATACATTAGCAAATTAGATAGGACTATAGAGTGAAGAGGCACTTTTACGTGTGTTTTTTTTTTTTTTTTTTTTTTTTTTTGGGTATATGAGAGAGTAGCATAGAAGTAAACCTTCTATTTTCAGCGGAAGTTTTTTTTTTAAATTAAAATTTTAAAAATAAATCACTAATAGAATTTTATAGGATAAGGTTGTAGTTGAGTATCGTTTTAAATCCCTATTCATAGAATTTATTTTATATATTATGAATTTTAATGATTTAGATATTAGTTATTATCGATAATTACAATATATATTAGTTCATACCGTTATATATTAAAAATTAAGAAAAAAGAAATTTTAAAAAAAGGGCAACCCACCCCCGTCGACCCTTCACCGGCGACCCCCCCCAGCCGGCTGCCCTCATTGGCGACGAGACCCCCGTCCCGACCACGGCGATGCGACCCCCAGCTCCATATCTGCACAACCTAGGCCCCCTCCCACAGCCGTTGAGTCACTGAGCCCCCCATCCCCCAAACGTCGAGCCTGGCCATCCCCCCACCCATCGTGCCCAAACCCCGACGACAGGACCCCCAGCTCAAGATTCGCGCGACCCAGACCACTCCCCCTGCATTCGAGTCATTGAGGTCCCCCAACCCCCTCCTTCCCCAACGTCGAGCCCGGTCACCCCCCACCATGCGCAGACCCCGGCGACGACCCCTCGCAAGCCAGATCCTCGCGACCCGAGGCCCCCTGACGTCGAGCCCCCGCCACGTCCCGAGACCCTGGCAACGAGCCCCCCTGGCAACAAGCCCTCCCTCCCCGACCACGGCGACCTCCTCCACCAACGTCGAACACTCGGGAGGACCAGCCTTTTATTTTATTTATTTTATTTTTATTTTTTAGTACATACTATTATGAAATACGTCTGTCATAATTATCATATATCAGTAAAATCTCAACCGTTAAATTATATCTGTATGATTTAAAAATAAATTTTACTGATAAAATATATAAAAAGAGTTTTATCATAAATTTTTTCTAAATTTTATAATAATATATTTTTTTAAAACTAAAATATTATTTAAAAAATCATAAAATAATTAAAATGGGTGACCACGAGTTTTCAACACAATTAAATTTTTTTCCCTCAATGCACACGTTCATGGTAATTAGGTAAAGACCAAAGTGTAAAGATGCTAATGATGATTAATATGTGAATAATAAAATTTGAGTGTGGGAAAAATAGAAAAATCTTTAATTTTTTTAAATAAAATTAAAGAAATTACATTTATTTAATAAATTTGTTTTTTAATTTTAAATACTTTTCATGTACATTTTGCTGCAAACTGGTTCAAGTGTCCAAAGGTGTGGTATTTTTGTATAGAAAGAAGAAATTTTATTAAACTCACTAAAAAGATACAAAAATATCAAATATGAGAATTAATCTCGTATTATATGAGACAAAATCATTTAACAAAAATAGATTCACTAATAAAATCTGATAATGCTCAAAGGGAAATACGTATGCTTGAGGCCCAACAATATACCTCGACATATTGAAATCGAGCACATGTAATAATTTTTTTGACAAAACTCTGACAATCAATAGATTTTCCTGATCAATCGAGAGACAAAACTCAGTAACACTAGGGTCACTACTAACTTCGCATAGAAGTAGCTCTAGCGGATCAAAACACTGTCAAGATTCAGATCTGACGGATAAACAATTAACTCTGAAGGTGGAGAAACCACCTCCGTTATTATATATAACAAAAAGAAATAAAACACCCAAAGAAAAAGGCAACGAAGGCATCGCATCATTAGACACAAGCGTACAAAAAAAAAAAACCAATCAAACGGAAATAGTCATTTTTGACAAAACGAACCACATTGTCAGGAAAAACTGGGTTATCGAAGTCAAGTTATTGCAGGACTTCCCCGGTACATGACGATTACGCATTGCTATCAACTATCTCATTCCAGCTTTGCTTCTTCTCACAACGTCCATCCTCCTGTTATGGGCTTGTCTCTATCAAGACCATATGATTCTTTAGGGCCGGGAAACCAGAGACAACCAAAGCCGTCACTGGAGTCCGATCCCAAGAGAGAAAAACGATTGAGAAACCATAATCCTCACACTTTAGAGAGAGAAAGAGAAGAGATCAGAGAGAGAAAGAGAAAGGGTCTGGTAAAAGGTGTGATAAATTATACTATTTACCTAATAAATTTATTATTTATTAGTAATATTTTAAAATCTCAGTGTTGATTTCAATTATTTTGGTAAAAATTATTATTTACTATCCTTTCCTAAAATATAATTATAATGTACACCAAATTACATGTTTTCTTTACTTTCTTTCTCTTTTACCAAATAATTTTAGAACAAAATTTTTTTTTCCTTTTTTTTACACCCTTTAAACTTTCCGGATTTGACAATAGTCTCTATTTTTTTTTCCCCTTAGCATGGCATTGTCAATCCTTCTTGTTCAAATTTGTTGGAATTTGGATAGTTTTCTCTACATGACTTGCACTTAATAACTTAAGAAGCGCATTACTAATCATTTTGATTCAATATAAATTTCTTAAAAAACTTGAACTAAAAAACTTAAGACTTTGTTTGGCTCTCAAGTCTAAATCTAAGTTTTTCATATCAGTTTTTATTTTATTTTTCCTTAAAAATTAACAAAAAATTGTAGGGGACTTCTACTATGAGGTACACCTCCTTTACCTCAGGGATGAGGCTAAAAATTATGAACAATTGGATTAAAATCGATAAGCATGCATAACTTATCCTCACGATTGTAAAGGTGTGCCTTTGCGCAGGGAATTAAACATGGGTTTTGTCATCAACACTCCGCAAACGACAAAACAGTGAATAACAAAGTACAGATTTGGACAAAATTTTCATTAAAAAGAAAGAGAGAGACAGAGAGATTGGGCAAAAGCAGAGACTGTGAAAATGAGTATGCTTAAAACTCCTATGGCTTTTCCATTAGTTACCTTACTAATTTGGGTTACTATGCATTTTCGAAGTCACAAGTTGTTGGGCGCTTCTACTTATAACCTTTCTTCCTACATATACAATATTGTCTACCCGGATTCCTACTTTTAATCTACCCACAAACTACCCTTGGATGTTTCCCTATAGATGGGGTAAAAGAAGTTTATCCCATTATAAAATTAATCAAAATTATAATTAATTTTTTAAAAAATAACCAACTTCAATCTAATTGAATCCGTAATCAACTTCAAGTCAAATCTAAATTTTGAAAGGAATTTGTATTAATATTAGGTAAAAATCTTCAATAATGTTTTTCTTGGATTATGATGTGCAAGGCATGACAAAAAAATCTTCTAAATTTTAATGGATTTGAGCAAGAAAGACTAACTACCAGTATTTAAAATCATAAGTTCGTAGGGTTAGTTAAAAATAAAAAAATTTAGGGATTAATGGATGTTGCTACAGAAAGCCTTTAAAAAGGAAATATATATATATATATATATCTATCTATCTTCTTACAAGCTCTTCTTATTTCTCTACTTAAACAAACTTCTCCTAACCGGCGTCTCTCTGTGTCTCTCTCTCTAAAACCCTCTTCTGCTATACACGCATAGAGACTGGTGTCGAGCATTTTTCCAGCGAGAAAATCCAAACCTCTTTTGAGCTCGCCGCCGTCAACCTCCATTGATTTCCTTATCTCCGACGCCTTCGTCTCCGTACTTCCCGATTCTCCGTTTTCGACAGAGAAGCCACAGACCCACAAAACTCCACCTCTCGGCTCTGAAATCGCAGACCATGAAAACCCATTTGCCGATCACAAGAACTCGCGGTATTCCCTCTATCTTCTGTCTCTTTCATATCTTCTCTCCCCAATTCCGTTCTTTTTCTTTCACTACTACTACCTCCGATTGCATTACCCATTTCGAGAAATTGGTCGAAAAACGATGTAAATCCAGAAATCTAACTGTAACTGAAGCTCTGGGCTTCTTCAATTCCATGGTTGAAATGCGACCCTTGCCCTCCATTTGGGCTTTCAATCACTTGCTTGGCTCACTCTCTAAGCTGAATCAGTATTCCACTGTCGTCTCTATGTATAGACAGATGATGGGTTGTGATGATTTTCGACCCGATGTCTCTACGCTGAGCATAGTCATTAGATGCTTTTGTTGTTTGCGAAACGTGAAATTAGGTTTCGCGGTTTTGGCGACTATGGTTAAGAGTGGCATTCCGCCGGATGCTAATGTTCTAAGTACTCTGCTTCATGGACTTTGCGTGAAAGGCTCGATGGCCGCGGCGATGGAGTTGTTTGAGGAAATTGTAGAGCGGGATTATCCGTTAGATAAAATCACTTATGCGACCGTCATTAACGGGTTTTGCAAGGCTGGAGAAACTTCGAAGGCGCTCGAGGTGCTCAAGCAAATGTACAATGATGAGAGGGTTAAACCGGATGTAGGTTGTTTCAATCCGCTTATTGATAGCTTTTGTAAAGAAAGGAGAATAGATGATGCGGTGAACCTTTTTCATGATATGATCAACCATGGTGTTCAGCCGGATGTTATTTCTTATAATTGTTTAGTTCACGGATTGTGCAATTTGGATCGTTGGGAAGAAGCCAAGACATTCCTGATCGACATGCTGGATTTCGGAATTTCACCTGATGTTTGTACATATAATGTTCTTATCGATTCTTTATGCAAGAAAGAAGAGCCTAAGGTAGCACTTTCACAATTTGGATCAATGATCAGAAAAGGGATAGAGCCGACAATCGTCACGTTCAATGCTTTGATTTTTGCTTTGCGCAATTCTGGTCGATGGGAAGAAGCGACCAAAATAATAGAAAACATGGCCCTTTACGGAATCTCGCCTAACGTTGTAACTTTCAATACTTTATTGGATGCTCGATGCAAGGAAGGGTGTGCTACAGAGGCAATCTTTATTGTTGAAGCAATGCTTGATAAAGGTGTATTTCGGGATCCCGCCACCTATGACTCTTTAATGTGTGGATTATGTCATTCGCGTAAATTGGACGAAGCTAAGAGGTTGTTCGATGGCATGGTGAGTCAGAACATTTTTCCTCATGTTAGAACTTTGAACATAATTTTAAACGCTTTGTCCAACGAAGGGATGATGAAGAAAGCGCAAGTATTATTTGAAGCGATGATTGACCATGAAGAGAGGTAAATACAATAACTTACAACACCTTGATAAAGGGATATTGTCGTCAAGGTGAAATGGATAAAGCAAAAGGCGTGTTTGATCGGATGACAATGGAGGGCGCTCTTCCTGATACCATTTCCTTTAACACCTTGGTTAGTGGTTACATAAATATTTACCGAATAGATGTTGCTCTCAAACTCCTCAAGGACATGATCCGTAAAGGATTGGTGCCCGATCGTGTAACACAAAACATTTTGAAAAGTATCCATGCTTATAGGCTTGAAGCATGCAACAGTAACTAAAGATTTGGTCATGGTAGGTTTTTTGTGTAATGCTTTAACAATGACTTTTTTTTTCCCTTCCGGAAATTAGGCATACCTTGATTTCATTCCACAGGTTAATATATTCTTTTTTTAGGGTTCCATAATCCAATGCTTAATTCAGTTAACAGTAGGAACTTTTTATGTTATAGTTTTATTTGTCTTTTCCTGGGTTTGAGCTGTTCTGCTCTGTTGTAATTGTTTTCTTAGCAAATTCGTTTTGTATGTTAATTAATAGCAGCGTGTTTTGAGCCTTTCTTCTTGCAGCGCTTTTTTTGCCATAATTTTTAGTGTGATATACATGCTGCTTGTGGATATTAGGCTTTTGTTACGACTAGTTCTTAGGGAAAATGAAATTGTTGCTTGGGTTAAAGGAGTTGAGATCCCTCTTCAGCTTCTCCACATGATCTAGAATGGATTGGTGCCTAATCAGTAAGAAAACATATTGTGGGCTTGAAGCATCGGCAACGATTCTCAATGAGGTTAGATCACAAACCTGACTTAAAATAATCCGGCAGTCACTTTTTACTGCTTTCTTTCATTTCAGCTTTTCCAATCTTAACATGTAAAATAATTCTATTTCGTTTGTTACCTCCACATCACTATGTAATCACACTTGGACACCAAAAAATTGGGTGCTAATTTCTTTTGGTATGTCAAACATTAATTTATTATATTCACCATATGTCATCGAGAAACACGAAATGGATGACCACTTGTGGTGAACATCTTAAAGCTTTTTTTGCACTTGAATGTTATGTGAATTGATTAATTTGCACGGGTCCGTTTAGTGTCCCTTTCCTTTCGGTCATTGACAATCTTATGTTGTTAAATGTTGGATTTAACCTATTTTATTGTCTAGGAACCATATTGTGTTTTTTCCACCCACCGCACTCCTCGGGAAAACTTGGAATACTATTGGGGGACTGATTTGTGGGGTTATGTATTCTAAATCTTCTTTATTTGGAAAGCTTTAATTGTCGAGTGCCTTTTTTTTTCATTGTTTTAGGGATTGGGAGATCCAACTGTGCTTTATTCTTCTAATCTGAATACTGACTGTACCAACTCAATAACTGATGACTCCATGAAAGTCTCAAGTGTTTGATGCAAATCGGCTCATAGCCTGCTCAAGAATGTCGCCAGAGCTACCACTACCTTGTCTGTAAAAGGGAGAGCTCGAAAGCGGCTTTGTGGCCTGCAGCTTCACCATGCAATGGAGAATAAGTGGCTCTCCATTGGCCATCATCTTCCCCGGATCAAATTTTAGCTCGTGGCTTGATTCAAAAGCTTTTTAAATCCTCTTGAGTTGCAAGTTTAGCCCTATGCAATAGGTCTTACACGACCAGGATGCTGATTGTGCAAGGTTTTAGAAGAAGCGTCAGATCTTCTCGGATCAGCAGTCTCTCTGTTTGTATGGAACGGGTGTTTTAGCCTTGCTGTATCTGTAAAAATTTTGACACTTGAAAGCTCATTTTGAATGAAAGATTGATGCAACAAGTTCAGTTGCGTTGTTCGAGGGGGTTTAGGGTTTATCTCAAGGGTCATTAGGATTCGACTTTCCAATGTCGTATCCTTTCTCCTGTCAAACTAGGCTGCTTCTGAGTTCTTTTCTGTGTTTCCAAGTGTCCTAACTGTGGCGGATTATAAGTTATGCTGAGGTAATGAGGAACAAATATAACCACTTAAGTTCCTAGAAATTTTGCAATTGGTAATTTAGTTATGCCCCTTATTATTTGTTTGGGTGATTGGCATAAAATAGTTTCCAATTTTTTTTAGTAAGGTTTTTGACTAGGGTTATTTACTTTTTATACTTTGTATTGGGAAAATTCACGTCTTACAAAACGAATGCAGGGTACCTGAATACCATGTTATTTTAGCTTAAAAAAACGTACTTTTTAACCTCATAAATTAAAAAAAATAATAATAATTTTGAAAAGAATCATATACTCCAATGGGATTTTTCAGATATAGATTACTACGGTGAAAACTTTCCAAAAAAAAAAAAAAGAGAGAACTACAGTGACAAAAAAATAAAAGTAAAACACAAGCACCACAAATATATATATATATATATATATATATATATTTGTTTTCTCTTTTTCAGGACAATCAATTAATCAAACCCACATTAAAAAAAAAAAAAAAAGAACACCCTAGTTCATTTTTTTATTATTTTTTTATTTTTTGGTAAGTAAGCTTCAAAATACCTAATTCATTAAACTTTCACGCCAAAAACCTTCTCAGTTTCAAGAATGGCAATGGGGAACCGGGGAATACTTTTCTGTTCCCATCCTTACCCCCAAAATCATTCTTGTCCCTGCTTAAATAAAAGCAAGGTTAGGGATGGGGATTACCCCCAAGGGGACGAGGGGGACTTCTTCCATAACTCATAATGTTTCTCATTTATTATATATATATATATATATATATATATTTAAAAATATAATAAAGTAAAAATAAACAATAAAGTATAAATACATCATAAATTAAGTTCAAAATCAAAGTTTCATAAACAAATCAAATTCTAAACATATGCAAATGAAATTTTAACCATAAAACCATTAAAAATTTCATCCAAAAGTTACAATCTTTGAGAACTAAATATTTATAAAACACTTAAGCTAAAAAAGCTTGAAACCCAAAAAAAAAAACATAAAATTTTCCCATTTGTTTATCCATCATAGTTTTAATTTTTATTTCATTGATGCATATAATTTTAAAAATAAAATTTAGAGTATAAATTACACATAAATATTGAAATGAGGATAGGGTGGGGGTGAGACGACAAGTGCTTTTCCCATACGGCTCCCGAATTTTCAGGAATAAAAAATCATTCTCATTCCGGTTCTTATCTCCAAACTTTGTCTCTCATCCCTCTCTCCTTTGGGGTGGATTCCCGGGGACGGTCTCTCCAGAAAATATTTTCATCCCTATTCAGTTGTCAGGAAACAAAATAAAAACAAATAATAATAGGAAAAAAGGAATAAAGAAGAAGCAAAACTTCAAAACTTTTGTCCGTTTTTGTGGTTTGTTGACAAAACCCAAAACCACTACTAAACCCCCACATTCGTTCTGTTCTGTAGAGCATAAACACAAAACCAGAGGGAAACATTTTCCTGATACGACGAGGTTTTCCGACAAGGAAGTGGGAGAAAAACATTCAAAATTCAACATCAAAATCAAAGTCAAAATCCATTTTTTGCGCAAACTGCAAACTCTATTGAGCTCTTGGTGTGGAATAAAGAAAGCTACCAAAGTGTTCGAATGGCTAGGCTGACGACCAGAGCTCCTGGTAATCTTTCTTTATCTTCTCTCTTCAGAATTTTCACTACCCAATTCCGTTCTTCTGCTTCTTTCACGGGTTGTGTTGAAAATTCTGTTTCCCATTTTGAGAAATTAGTCCAAACTCGATGTAAATCCAGAAACCTGACTGT
The DNA here is from genome assembly GCA_008635985.1 of Ficus erecta. Lineage (NCBI taxonomy): Eukaryota > Viridiplantae > Streptophyta > Magnoliopsida > Rosales > Moraceae > Ficus > Ficus erecta. The sequence goes on from BKCH01000162.1 coordinate 172,037, forward strand.
AAATGAAGCTTTGGGTTATTTCAATTCCATGATTCAAATGCGACCCTTGCCCTCTATTTGGGCTTTCAATCACTTGCTTGGCTCTCTCTCCAACATGAACCACCATTCCACTGTCGTCTCTACGTACAGAGAGATGATGGGTTGTTATGATTTACGCCCCGAGGCCGGCACTCTCACCATTGTTATCAAATGCTTCTGTTGTTTGAAGAAAGTGAACTTGGGTTTCTCTGTTTTCGCCACTATGATTAAAACAGGCCTTAAGCCTAATGCTTATACGCTCAGTACTCTGCTCCACGGGCTTTTAAAGGAAGGCACGATGGTTGCGGCAATGGAGTTGTTCGATAAAATAATGCAGGAATATCTATATAATGAAGTCACTTATGTGACTATGATTAATGGGTTCTGTAATGCTGGAGAAACTTGGAAGGCGCTCGAGCTGCTTAAGCGAATGTGTCGAGATAAGGGGGTTAAACCAACTGTAGAGTGTTTTAGTCCGATCTTGAAAAGCCTTTATAAGAAAGGTTGTATAGATGAGGCCTTGATCTTGTTTCGAGATATGATTAACCTTGGTGTTGTGCCGAATGTTGTCGCTTTTACATATTTGATTCACGGGTTAAGCAGATTGGGTCGGTCAGATGATGCCAAAAGATTGCTGCTTGAAATGTTTGATTATGGAAATCGGCCTAATGTACGTATCTATACATCTGTAATTCATTCTCTTTGTAAGAAGGAGAAATTTCAGGAAGCGGTTTCACTATTTGAAATGATGGTTAGAAAAGATATACAGCCTGATGTTTTGACCTTTAATTCTCTGATTTCTACTTTGTGCAAGTGTGGTCTATGGAAAGAAGCAACAAAGTTTCTGGAAAACATGATCAAGTATGGAGTCTCTCCGAATATTGCTACATTCAATAGTATCTTGGACGCTCAGTGCAAGGAAGGGAGAACCGTGGAGGCGCTTTATCTTGCGGAAGCAGTGATTGAGAAAGGTTTATTTCCCGGTGTTATCGCCAATAGTTCTTTGCATAATGGATTGTACCATTCAAGTAAATTGGAGGAAGCTAAGGGATTGTTTGATTATATGCTGACTGCAAATATGTTTCCCAATATTGTAACTCTGAACATAGTTTTGAATGCTCTGTGTAGCGAAGGATTGATGGAGAAAGCTCAGCAGTTGTTTGGACTAATGATTGAACATAGAAAAGAGATTAACACAATTACTTACAACACCTTGATCAAGGGATATTGTCGTCTAGGTGAAATCGATAAAGCAGAAGACGTGCTTGATCAGATGATAGTGACGGGTGTCCTTCCTAATGCCATCTCCTATAACATGTTGGCTTATGGTTATGCAAAGGTCAAAAGAACAGATCTCGCTCTCATGCTTCTCAAGGACATGATCCGGAAAGGATTGCAGCCGAATGATGTAACACGTGATGTTTTGAAAAGTATTAATGCTGATAGGTTTGAGGCCTCCTTGCAATAACTCTCAATGAGGTGAGATCAAGGGCAGCTTGTAATGTATAAGTTATTCTGTATTTTATTTAGGAAGTGTTACGCCTAGAATTTCAAGGATATTAGAATGTGAAGTTTGACCTGCTTTTTTGTGCCAAAGCTTTACAGTGCTTAGACAGTGCTTATTTGATGAAATAAGTATCAACTTAGGCATAAAAGCAACATTGTTACGAATCTAAGCAGGAGTTTTATTGTATATGCATGTACATGTACTTTTTGCTTGAATAAGAGGATATTTCTATATTATAGTCTTTTATGGATTCTCATGTTGTTGGTCTGTTTTTCTTACTACAGTATTTTTGGTGGATAATTATCATGTGTCGGTTAAATGAATTCCGTTTCCTGTCTTTTGGTAATTATACATATCTATCTACACACACACGCTGTGTTTTCAAACTGCTCTTTGCTTATAGTTATAGAGATTGGCGAAATCTGACTATGCTTATTCTTAGTCTGAACACTTTACTATCATCTTATTTACCAACTGTTGGCTGATGATTCATTGGCAGTGGAAAGTGTCAGAGCTATTTTTATGCCACAATCTGTCTCATAGCCTATTCAGGAACATCACCAGACCTACAACAAACCTGAAGTAAAACAGCAATTAAGTGGCGGCTCTATTAGGGCTTCTAGCTTCACCATGCAACGGAGAGTCAGGTCTCCTTTTTGCCAACAATTTTTCCATATCAATTTTTGCCTGTTACTTTATCTCAATTCTTCTAAATTCCATCGAATTTCAGGTTCAGTTGTATGCCACTGGGCACTTACATAGCATAACAAGGATCTTCTCGGCTTGTAGGTATCCTTCTGTACATGATTTTCCCATATCAAAATTTTCTTGTGGCTTGCACTCAATTGTTTTTAGTTCATCCAAGTTTTCTGGTTCACCCCTATGCCATTGGAAATTTACTTGTTTCTGTCAATTCCAGTGTTGAACTCGTCTGTAGGAGATGTCATGCAAAGATGCATAACCTTTTTTTTTTAGTTTATTTTGAAACGGGTGCATTGTTTTATAGTGTTTGAAAGAAGTATGTCGTTTTACTTGATCTGTAGTTTTTTTTTTTTTTTTTCACTTAAGAAGTATGTGAGCTGTACGAGGGAGTGGAATTTAAAGTGACTGCAGATTCTTTAAAATAGCGGAATGGATAGGTGTAGAAAGGATAAAAATAAATAAATAAATAACAGTGTCATTAATGATTAAAAGTTACATAGAACAAAATCCTTCAAAGTATAACAAGAGAGAATAAAAGAAACATGCTAGCTAAATCATGGGATGGATTAACCACAAGATCTAATCCTTTATGAAAAGGATGCCTCGTTAAAACCTTGCAAGGAGAAAACCCCAAATCTACAAGGGGAAAAAGTCCAAGCAAGGAAAAAGAGTGCATGATCTTGAGCCGAAGCTTCCCGTACATTGCAGTCATCAACTTCCAAATGTTGCTATCCTAAAAAGTGAGAAAACCACTGCTGTTGTTGAAAATCTTCTTGCTCTACGTCTTCTTCTGCACGAACATTTGTATTAGCGGCCAGACTCAATCGCTGCTCCTGATTTTGATTTTGATTTTGTTGATCAGCTACATACTCCAATGGTGTCACATCAATTCCCATTTGAGCATACTCATCGATTGTGAATAATTCATTGGCAGATTGTGAGTCCAGGTATTGATAACCTTCCAATGGCTGATTATTTTGAAAACCTTGCAGCTGAAGGTTTTGAGAACCTTGTAGTGGCTGATTGTTTTCATAACCAAGATTTTGCTGCAGAAGATAATCAGGGTAAGTCTCTGATATTTGTGGCTCCTGGTTTTCCTGAAGAAGATTAGCAGCGTGATTTGGTTGCGGGTGCAGCTCCTTGTTTTGACAAGGCTCCTCCTGCTGTGTGCGAATTTGGAGCACCTGTTTACTACTTTTGTTGTAGACCTTGCATAAAACATACCCCTCTGTCTGTAAAATAACAATAAAAAAAATTCATTACTATTTAAATTACTGGTTTTGCACACTATGTATGATAAAGCAGTATTGAACATGTTTGCATGTAAATACCTTCTTCGAGTTAGATGGAATAGTATACTCATGCATGAGCCAATCGGTCTTTTGTTTCTTCTCGCTTTTGTGGTAAACTAACATCATCTTGTCCCCAATTTTACGTCCGTTGCTACCTGTTATAGGTATCTTGGAAGTACTAGCCCTCCAAGTACCACCAGGAGCTTCACGATTAGGACGACTTCCATTAGCATACTTGGGCTTTGTTCTGGTAAAGAAATACATCTCCTTTTCCCTTCGTGCTCCATATAGCTCTGTTTATTAACAAAAGAAGTATATTATTACGACTCGTCCTTTGATTCATATTGCTAATGAAAAAGTAGATAACACTTGTAACAACTTATGCCACTATTTGACTAACGGATTAGACCACTCTAAATAATAAGATTCCATATATATCCACCCCCGCCCCCCCAAAAAAAAAAAGAAAAGAAAAAAAGAAAGAAAAAGGAAAAGGAAATATAACCGAACAGAACAGTAGTAGTAAACGAAGACAAGCGTAGGGAAAATTTTAAAGAAATAATAAAAGATAGAGAGTGAGACGTACGTTCAAGTTCTTGAGGAGAATACTTGTAGAGGTCAACTTCTTTGACTATGTCGGCAGGTAGATTCTGGTCCAACATTTTCCTCACCAAGTAGTCAGTTATGAGCTCTTCGTCAGACGGTAGAAACCGATACCCTATCGGAATCTCGATCGGATTGAACCCTCCATTGTCACCGGAGGGTATTACACTCCCATGCACTGGCACAGCAGTAGCAACTGCTTCTTGGTCCGGCTCCATTGAAGTAAAAAAAACAAAAATATGAAAATCAAGAAGGCTTCTTGGCGGGGTCCGTTGTGGTAAAAGAAAAAAGAGAGGAGGATGAAAAAGTTTGGAGAACGTTAGGGTCATTATATATAGGTGTATTGATATAGTCCTATTACGATTTAGATTCACCATTACCAAAGCTTGTGGATGTTTATCACAAATTTTGTGGAATTGCATGCTAATTAGGATTCTAACTCCTAAAAGGAGTTAAAGATTTAAAAATCTAATTAGTCCTATGGGAATTACTCCTACTCTGTTTAAGTTTGTGAGGAAGACACCTGCTTTTTTAAAGAACGCGTTCAAATTTATATTTAAATTTTTGCTTCTCTTATCTTAAAAAATGGATTTATCAATTCTTTTTTGAAGTCGTATAATGGGAGTTGGCACAGCACAAAAAAAAATTAAAAAAAAAAAAATATTACAATTGTTTTTTTATCACAAATTTTTTTATTTATATATATTAGAAAAGAAATGATACTAATCCTCCCATTTTGAAGTGAAAACTACCATGACACAACGAAGCTCTTTTAGAGTATATTTTGGTACTGTAACTTGACCCTAAAATCCGACCCACCCCTGTCTCAAAACCCGCCACAGACCACAAAACCAGCCTTTGGCCCCTGGCCTCAATCTCGAAACTTGACCCTAATTCTGGTTCTGAAACCCGATCCAGACCTCGATTCTCGTCCCAAAACCTGACTCCAACACCGAAACCTGACCCTAACCCCCCGTCTCAAAATCTAACCAACCCGACCCCGTTCCGAAATCCGATACTGACCCCAGTCTCACAACCCGACCCCAATTGCTGTCCCGAAACCCAAAATTAGGTTGAACTATCTATCTTTTGCACTGCGCCGTAAAATAATTTTTTGACAATTAACTCATCCAAATTCTTCAATCAGTGTTTCCTTGCGATTTTGTAGTCTTCAAGAAGGCTTCTTGGTGTTTAATGTAGAGAAAGAAAAAGATAACAAATTAATAGTACTCTAAAATTGACAATTGAAGTATTTGAGGTTGGGCATTAAATCACTCTATTTTTAAGTTGAATTTTTAAGATGAAAATTAAATCTGCCCAAAAATGCTAAAATGAGTAGCCTATCAATTCAGTTCAAGAATAGTAACTAGAGGAGATACAATCTTGAAAGTTGAGCTGGTAATATGTGTCATGACAATAATATTACTTGAAAATGAGACAAATTTCACAGGTTAGGATGGGGGGAGGGGAAATTATAGATCATATTTAGGTTGACATAAAATTGACATGAAAATAAATGGATTAATTTCGAGTTGAACATGACTAACCTGAACACGTCCTGTATGTTTTTTTTATGAGGTATATGTCTACGTTGACATAAAATTGACATGAAAACAATGGGTTAATTTCAGGTTGGAAATGACTAACCCAAACATGTCCTGTAATTTTTTTTTTTTTGAGGTATAACTTTTATATGACTTTGTTATGAACTTTTGATCATATATATATGTTACTTATTCTCATAATCTTGGACATTTTTTTTGCTTTTTTTGTTTTTTGTTTTGTCAATATAATCTTCCTATATGCTTAATTTTCATGGATGTTATCATATTTTTGTAGGTTGTGAGATTTTAGTTTTTTATAAGGTGTAAAGAAAAAAAAAAGTTCATTATTTTCATGTCAATTTCATGTTATTACAGATTCACAGATCAATTTTATATGACACAAGTCATTTTTAAGTCATGTTGTGTTAACTAATCAAGTGGTTATTTTGTATCCATGTTCCAATATTTATAGGTTCTCGTGTCATGGGCATGTTTGTATTGAGTCCAAATTAAAGTACAAACGATCAAAACAACGATATGTAACATGACACACAATACAAATTGAGTCACTAAGAGTAAATAGATCATTTATTAATAAAGGTACTATATATTCTAGTTGTTTTAGGATCTGTTTCTTTTTTTGTTTTCTTTTTTGTTTTTTGTTTTTTGTTTTTATTGAGTCGCTATACATAATAAGTTAAATTTTAAAAATGAAAGCTCAATCCAACATTTTATGTTAGAAGATAAAAAATGAAAATGCTCTTGAACAAATTGCCTATATTTCACTCTCTCGTGTTTATTTCAAATTGTGTCTAGGTGGATGCACGTTACATGTCGTTTTGGTCAAGGGAGTTGATTTCTGGGAGTTGACTGACTTAGTCATGGTTTGTCGTTTTGAAGAAGAAGCTAGGAAGCCTGGGCCTCAATTGATTTGTTCGAATCCCATTTAATTCAAAATAAAGAGATCCGATGTCGTTTTTCTGGTATGGAGCTTTAAATGAATCAGTGTGACTGTCGTTTTATAAGAAGATTTAGGTAATGTTTTTGTTGTCGTTTTAGGCCGAATTACATGTAGTTAGCAAACACATAAAAGAGAGAGAGTGAGAGAGAGATAATATGATATATGGTTTTTTTAGGATATAAAAAGAAGAAATTAGTGTGGGGGGTTTTTTTTCCCCTAAGGAAATAACCATTTCAAAATTAGTTGAAACGTTACATTTAGAGTATCCCCAATATAATATTAAATTATTTTGTCAATAACAAATTTTACTATATACATTAGTAAAGTGCTCTCCAATAAAGTGTTATTTTTTATGTTAAATTTGCCATATTAAATTATGTGGCAAATTTGTCATAACAGCCATTGCCAAATTTAATGTTTAATTCTTATTAGTTGCTGTCTTAAATTTGTTATATAATTTATTACAAATTTTTCATTTTTTAGTTTTTTTAAATACTAAAAGTTCACTTTTACAAATTCTAAAACATTAGAAATGACATTATGCAATAAAGTAAAATAATGTTGTTTTTTACACTCTTTTATAATAAACTAGTCATGGCACGTGCGATGCACGTGTTGAGTTGTTACTAAAATTTTTATAATGTAAAAAATTAATTGTAATATAAAAAAAATTAAGGAAATGTTAAAAGATCTAAGAGTTTACATCGATAAGAGTACAAGTTAAAAAGTTAAAATCAATTTCATTGTAAAACCATAATAATATATAAGATGTAATATAAGAAACATTATCTTCAAATAACAAAATACAACTCATTTTGTTATTTTGTGAAACTTGCAAATTGACATTTTTATTAAGAAAATTATTTTTTTATGCTAATATTAGCTCATTACAAGAGTCAACAATCTATATATAATATAATTTTATCAGTATTCTATGAAAGAGATTAATAGAATTCTTTTAAAAATATTTATAGTATGTGTAAAATATGAATACATTCCTCTCTTTCTTATTAGATATCATATCCAAAAACAGAGAGGTGATTTTATCGGCACACTTTTCTTGACTCCATCCCTTCTAAACACATACCCTATTAAATTTAAAAGAATTAGATTTGCTTATTACACTCTAATGAATTCCAAAATTATCTCTGATTATTTCTATAAAATAAAAGTACTCTACTTCAAATTTCTTTTCACACCTACTTTTTTTTTTTGGGTTTATTTTGATGTTCTACTCCTGAATATCTACAAATAATAATAATAATTATTACTATTATTATTATTATTATTAGAAAAAAGACTTCATGTTGTAACTTATAATTCATATTTTCAAATTCCTTAAAACAAAACAAACAAACTAAAATAATAGGTTGGGGAATTTTACATTGATTGAGAAATAGTGAATTCGTTTGTATATGATTTATTTGACAAGCTGGAGAGAAAAAAAACGTATTATATTAAGTAGAGACATCATCTTTTAAACATATTTGAAAACATTCAAATTAAAAAGCGCTTAATCAATTTGTAGGCTAAATAAAAATTTTGCTAGAAAAAAATTGAAAAGAAACGATAAACAACAAAATATATTCATTTATATATATATACACACACACACACACACATAGGAATGATCTTAAATCCAGTACCTGATGGTATTCGACAATGTGAACTTCAGTTACTGTAAAAATAAACTTTATTTATTACAAATGTGAACTCATACAGAAGAAAATTTAAAATAAAGAGAATTCATATTCGCTTTCGTTATATTTCTTTTTATATGAATTCACATAATCGAATATTATCGGGTATCAAATTTAAGACTATATATATATATATATGTATAGTAAAGAATCAATACCCAAACTATTATAATGCCAAGGAAAACAATAAAAGCCAATAATACAAAGAAAAAAACAAGACAATGAAGGGAAAAAAAAAAAATTCAAACGTAACATCTTGGAAAATAAAACGGGGAAAAAAAAAAACAAGACAATGGAAAAAAAAAAATCCTAACGTAAAACTTTGTCCAAAACTTTGGACAATACAATAACGAACGAAAAAAAAAAAGAAAAGAAAAGAAAGAAAAAAAAGTAACGACTAAAGGGCATGACTGATACAACAACAAGTAATTAAATTAGAAACCAACTAACAAAGCTTTTTTTTTTAATTTTCTTTTATGGGTGTAAAAGTAAAAATTAGGATTTTATTATAGGTTTTAAAATAATAACGTAGAAACACTGTTTATTTGGGGATTTGATATTTAGGTGTGTGTCGAAAGAAAAAATGAATATAAATTTATTTTTGGTAAAATTTTAATTACATAATTAAGTTTATAATAGTTGTCCTTTTATGTCATTTTGCTTAAGTGTATTTTTTTAATTAAAGAATTTGTTAAAGAGGGATATGCAGGGAGTCAAAGGAATGTATTAATAGAACTACCCAATAACGATTTCTCCCACTTCAGTATGTTAAAGTCAAATATGAGAAATTGACTCTTTAACAAAAAAAAATCAACATTTTTCACTAAATGGAGGAAAAGTGAAATCATTTAATAAAAGAGTTATAAGAAGAATGAAGTAAAAGTGAAAAATCAAGAAAATATAAGCTAAAATCATTTAGACAAAAAAAAATTAAAAAAGGCAAAAAAGAAACAAAGTAAAATAAAAAGAGGTTAAAGACAAGAAACGATGACAAGGAAAAAAAAAAAAGAAAAAGTACTAAACGGTTTTATAACCAATATTTTTTTTAAGACATAAATTCTTATTTTAAAACTACGAGTAAAATTTCAACAAAAAAAAACTATGTAAAACTTCAGGTAAAATGGAAATAACAAGTAAAATATTTATCAAAAGATTAGGAACAAGTGAAATGTGATTATTTATTTTTCATTTTAATATTTGTTTAACATTTGTGCTGTAACTTTATATGGGAAAAAGAAAAGCATATGCTGCCATTATCATCAATGATATGAAAATAAAGATATTTAGTGTGTGTATTCACGGGAGAGAGAGAGAAAGAGTGGTTTTATTTTATCATTGAAAAGAAATGTGGGATTCATTTTTTTTATAAAAGAGAGAGAGAGAGAGAGAGAGAAAGAGAAGAAACATGGGTTCCACTTTTGTGAAAAAGATTTTATCGTTTTCCTATGTACATGTGGAGCGTTGCAGTGTTCGAATTGGTGCTCTACGGTGGCATATTGCTGAAGAAATAAAAAAGTTAAAGAAAAGGAAGGAAAAACAAAAAGGAGAGAGAGGCACCAAAACGTTTTTGACTACCAAAAATGAACAGTGATCACCTTATCTACTTTTTATTATAGTTAAGATGTACATGTGGAGCTTTGCAGTGTTGGGATTGGTGCCCTACAGTGGCATATTGCTAAAGAAATAAAAAAGTTAAAGAAAAGGAAGGAAAAACAAAAAGGAGAGAGAGGCATCAAAACGATTCGTTTTTGACTACCAAAAATGAATAGTGATCAATTTATCTACTCTTTTATTATAGTTAAGATAAGATGTAATATTGGCGTAGACAAAAGCATTGAACCTAGTTACATCTATGAAGTCACTCCTACAAAATTACCTCTCAACAAGCAAGGTGCTATTTTTCTATTTACTAATTAATTAAAAAGATTTAAAAAAAAGGGTGCTATTTTAGTTGTTTATTTATCATTATTATATTTCTTGCTTGGAAAACTGGCTTTTATTTAGCAAGCAAAAGGCCCCCAACAAAGGAGGCTGTCCCTTGGACACAACATAATTAAATAATTATAAATAAATAAATAAATAAAAAGAGAAACCAGAAAACTTTGAAGAGTAAGGCCAAACACACAAACTGTGAGCACTTGTATTACATGTCCTTAATTGGGATCCAGTGAAAGAATTTAGAAACATCAAAAGACAAAAAAGAGTTTCTAAAATCCAAAAAGGACCCGAGTCTAAAGCATCAAAATACACCAGGTGGAGCATCAAGAATTCATTTAAGGAGATGAATAGGTGATTCAAAATTTGCAAATTTCCCAACAAGACTGCTCTAGAAAACGGACATTGAATGAAAACGTGCAGCACTGATTCCCCATCGGCCGGGCATAAAGGATATCGAGTATCTAACTCAGGCCAAATTGCCGAAAGCCGAGCTCTAGATGGCAACACATCATTCCCGAGCAGCCATAGAAAACGTTTAAGGCAGTCATACCTTTGAATTTGCAAAATAACAGCCCTTAACCGAGAAATTGCCATTCCTCGAGAAAAGTCCATCAAGAAAAAGGAGAAGGCAGAGTATGAATAGCCAAAATCTAATCAGTAAACTTAGTAGTAAACAACAAGTCAAGTTTCTCACCATCCTAAGTTCAGTTTTCCGGCAGAAAGAGATCTATTTGTTGTTGATTGCACGAGCTTTCTTCCCAAAGAAGAGCGCCGTACATTGCAAGAAATCATGTCTCACAGTAAAAATTCGACATTAAGTTCACAACGATCAATATATCTTTCACAAGTAACAAATTTTCTAATTAATGAATTCCCTGAAGCAGATTTGATAAATCACACTCAATTTTAGTAAGAAGTTCAGTTATAACACATACCCTTCTATAACATGAACATGGAAATAGTCCGAAAACTAACTGGGGGTAACGATTTGGAATACGACTAGAAGTACTCGCCCTGAGCAGCTGACATACTCGACACGAAATTGACTTAAAATACTAGCTTTTGAATCTCTCATAGGCTAGTGAAAACAGTATTCGCCTATGCACTCACCGATAGAGTTGCTCAGAGGCTGTGCATCAAATGCAATTTCATGGATTGGCTGTCCATATTTGATGGCAAAGATGTTTTGCACCTTGAATTTTGATGGACAGTAACGCTTCTTTTTTTTTTTTTTTTGCTGCTGCACCTTTTTCCAGAGATGCATAACTGATTATGTTATGGACTGCTTCTTTTCTGGTCACAGAACTCATGTCTACTGTCATGGAATTGATTGTGTTGCAATCCCGAGTCTCCGTTGATACATGTACGTCTGTAGGCTTCTACTAATTCTTTTCAGTATTCTAGTAATTTATCTTATATACACACACAGAACACACTCTGTCTTTTAAACTGCTCGTTGTAGTAAATTATCTTAACAACCTTTTTACTTTTGTTTTCAAAAAATTTAATTTTCTATGGACTTTTTTATCTCATAGAATTTGAAACAAGTACTTTGCTTCATATAATCTGTAATTGTGTTTTGTTGCTTCATGTGCCGCAAAACCAATACTCACTAAAGACGTACCTAAGTAGTACAAAGATTCTTTAAAACAGTGGAATGGATAGGAATACAAAAGGAAAAAAATAAAAGATAAATAATTAATAGTGTCATTAATAGAATGTTACAGTGAACAAAATCCTTCTGAAAGTAAAAGAAGGAAGAATAAAAGAAACAACCTAGCTAAATCACGGGATGGATAAACCACAAGATCTAATCCTCTAGAAAAAGGATGCCTCGTTAAAACCTTGCAAGGAGAAAACCCCAAAGCTACAAGGGGAAAAAGTCCAAGCAAGGAAAAAAGAGTGCATGATCTTGAGCCGAAGCTTCCCTTATTTTACAGTCATCAACTTCAAATATTGCTATAAGAAAAAGTGATGAAACGACTGTTGTTGCTGAAAATCTTCTTGCTCTGTGTCTTCTTCAGCTTGAACATTTGTATTAGTGGCCTGACTCGATCGAACGACTTGATCATACCACTGCAACTGAAGGGCTTGATCATACCAATGCGACTGAACGTATTCATCATCCCAAAGCGACTGGATGTATTCATCACACCATTGTGACAGAATGTTTGGATCAGAACCTTGCAACTGATGGTTTGGATCAGAACCTTGCAGCTGGATGATTGGATCAGAACCTTGCAGCTGAATGTTTGGATCACAACCTTGTGACTGAATGTTTGGATCGTAACCTTGCAGCTGAATGTTTGGATCGTAACCTTGCGACTGAATGTTTGTATCACAACCTTGCAACTGAATGCTTGGATCGCAACTTGCAACTGAATGCTTGGATCGCAACCTTGCGGCTGAATGTTTGGATCGTAACCTTGCGATCGAATGTTTGGATCGTTACCTTGCGACTGAATGTTTGGATTGTAACCTTGCGATCGAATGTTTGGATAGTTACCTTGCAGCTGAATGTTTGGATCATAACCTTGCGGCAAAATGTTATGATAATCTTGCAACGGCTGACTATCATGATAACCTTCTTGCTGATTATGTTGTTGTGGAAGACAATCAAGGTAGGTCTGTGGTACTAGTGGCTCCTGGTCTTGATGAAGATGATTAGCAGCGTAATTTGGTTCCGTGTGCAGCTCCTTGTTTTGTGGAGGCTTCTCCGGCAGTGCTCTAATTTGTAGCACTTGTTTACTGCTTTTGTTATACAGCTTGCATAAAACATACCCCTCCGTCTGTAAAATAACAATAAAATTAAAAAAAAAAAATCATTACTATTAAAACTACTTGTTTTGCACACTATGTATGAAAAAGCAGTATTGAACATGTATGCAAGTAAATACCTTCTTTGAGTTAGATGGAATAGTATACTCATGCATGAGCCAATCGGTCTTTTGTTTCTTCTCGGTTTTGTAGTAAACTAACATCATCTTGTCACCAATTTTACGACCGTTGCCACCTCTTATAGGTATCTTGGAAGTACTAGCCCTCCAAGTACCGCCAGGAGCTTCACGATTAGGACGACTGCCATTAGCATACTTGAGCTTTGTTCTGGTAAAGAAATACATCTCCTTTTCCCTTTTTGCTCCATATAGCTCTGTTTATTAACAAAAGAAGTATATTAATATTAAGACTCGTTCTTTGATTCATATTGCTAATGAAAAAGTTGACAAACACATATAACAACCTCCGCCACTATTTGACTAACAGATTAGACCACTCTAAAGAAAAAGATGCCATATATATATCCGCCCAAAAAAAAAGAAAAAAGAAAGAAAGAAAAAGGAAAAGGAAATATAACTGAACAGACAGAAGTAGTAAACAAAGACAAGCATGGGGAAAATTTTGAAGAAATAATGAGAGAGTGAGACGTACGTTCAAGTTCCTGAGGAGAGTACTTGTAGAGATCAACTTCTTTGACTATGTCGGCAGGTAGATCCTGGTCCAACAGTTTCTTCACCAAGTAGTCAGTTATGAGCTCCTCGTCAGACGGTAGAAACCGATACCCTATCGGAAACTCGATCGGATTGAACCCTCCGTTGTCACCGGAGGGTATTACACTCCCATGCACAGGGACAGCAGTAGCAGCTGCTTCTTGGTTGGGCTCCATTGAAGTCAAAAACAAAAAAAATGAAAATCAAGAAGGCTTGTCGGTGGTGTAGGTTCTGGAGAAAGAAAAGAGAAAACAAGATTAATGGAATAGAGAACGTTAGGGTGAGGGGTCTTTTTTATATCGGTTTTATTTTTTAGTCCTGTTAGGATTTCGATTCACCATTGCCAAAATTTGTTTATCACGAATTTTGTGGAATTGCATGGTAATTAGGATTCTAATTTGTAAATGGAGTTAAAGATTTAAAATTAAGTAATCCTATTAATGCATGGAAATCACTCCTACTCAAACTTGCGTTTTAAAATTTTTCTTTCTTATCTTAGAAAATGAGATTGATCAAATCTTTTCTGAAATCGGGAACCGGCAAAAAAAGAAAAATAAAAAATAAACATTGCAATTGTTTTTTAGTCACAATTTTTTTTTTTTACATAATTAAAAAGTAATATTATCATTAAGTTTTGAACATGAAGCATGCATTTGGTGTATAGGTTTTGAAAATTTTGAATCAGAGTGGTTTAACTTTTCAAAAATAGTTAAAATTTTTATTGACTTCTAAATATATATATATATATATATATATGAGTTGTGTTTTTTTAGTTGAAATTGTTGCTCCAAACACCCCAGAAAAACACTATGACTCGTTCCCTCTCACAAGCTAGCCCCGCTAAGGTTTTTTAGTCACAATAATTATCCTTTTTATTTTCACTATCATAATAATTACATTCTATTCTATTCCAAGAATTTTTTTTTTTTTTACTAGGTGGAAAAGTTCTGTACAATCTTTATTTTTTTTTATATAGGAAAATTATCATTCAAATTAAAATTGAGTACATATACCAATACTAAAGATGAAATAACCCTGTAATATAAGAGATATAATTCTTGACTAAGATTAATTACATCAGTAAAATCTAAGTAAGCTTGGTGAGAAGGACATAAGCAGAGACCTAGTGACTAGAAAATTCATCGAATTCCTTAACGATCCTATAATCGAGCATGTACAAAGCTATTTTTGAAAAAAAAAAAAACATTTACAGTCGATGAATATTCTAATTTATCGAAAAATAGTCACTTATAGCATAGAGACTGCAACAAACTCCGTATGGCTCTAATACAAATGGAACCCATAGATATATACCGCTAAACAAACAACTCAAGCAAAACACAAATAAAAACAAACCGGAGGTGTGGGAACTACCTCATTTATTACAAAATTAATACTAAAAGAAAAACAAAGCATGAATATAAAATAATACTGCCTGCAAAATTCTCGCTCCATGGGGAACAACCATTCCGCCGCACCCCACAATTTAGAGGAAATCAATCGGCTCGATTGGAGGTAAGAGATTGTGCACCAACCATCAGATCACCAAGGTTTCGTTGAATCCCAAATCATTGAAAACTCACTGGGTTAAATCTGGTCGAGAAACTCCCAATTAGGACCCCTCCGACTCCATGCTCACCGAGATCACCAAACTGCTGATCACCTTCGTCAACTACGATGATGGCGATAACAGCAAAAATCTCACACAAAGGGAAACCGTAGTTTATAGAAACTTGAGAGAAAAAAGGGGAGAGAAAAGACTCTTGAAACAACCGGTTTCAAATTAGAAGAAAAAGAGTGCTCCTTTTCCGCTATGGAAAATTTACTCTTATATCCTTTTTACTTTGTTGACGTTTTTTTTTTATTTTAATTGTTTCTTAATAAAATCTAATAAGATACAATTTTTAACTCTAAAAGATATTGTCGAAACTAACAATGATCACCGACAGTAGACGGCGATTTAATTTTTTTGTCTTTTGTACTAATATCATACTTCGTTATAGGCATATCCTAGATACAATACCACACTTGACTTGACTTTATAAAAAAGGTGTATATATGTTGAATTATATTCCCACCCCAACTTTTAATTTTAAGTGCTTTAACGTAGTTACTTTTTTTTTTTTGTTAATCACGCTTTCTTTCTTTTTTCCATAGTGTTGCTCACTAGAATTTTTATTCTTTTAACTTGCTCTTTAAAGTCAATTTTTTTTTTCTCAATTTCTTTAAGCATGTGTTTTGGGAAATAATTAAAGGAAAATTTTCATTTCAGTTAAATTGTGCATTTAACTAATAATATGTTCGGAAAACTTATAATATGTTCGGAAAACAAAAATATCAATATAAATCTTGTTTTGTTCGTTTCGAACTTATATGTAATTTAAAAAATAATAATTTCATTTGAACTTATATATTTATGGTTAAAGTTATGAAGTTTTAAAGTTTAAGTTTTTAACTTAAAATTCATTAGTTACTCTATCAAACTCTTCAGTAAGTGAAACATAGATCTTTAATTTGTTTTAGATATATCAATTATGCACTCAAAACGTTAACAATTGATGATAAAATCCATTACAAACGTCTATTCTTAACCGAACAAATAAGAAAGAATTTCAGAAAGAGTAATAAAATCAGAACTTACTAAAATTGAAAATAGCCCTACTTAATTATGTTTTATCATTATTATAATTTAATAAATTATGTTAAAAACCCAACCGTAATCAACGTCATGGGCTTAATGTTGGTCATGCGAACGGAAAGTCTCACTTATTTACTTTTGGGATCTTCGAGATTGGTAATTGTTGTATTTTATTATGCGTGTTGCCTTTTGTGGTTCTTTGTTCTGCTTTCGAGATCTTTAATATTCGTATCTTCAACAATGAAAATCCTGTATACAAAGATTTTTATTTTTATTTTTATTTTTTGCTAAAAGATTGTTTTTTTTTTTTTTTTTTTTTTTTTTTTTGCTAAAAGATTGTTTTTTTTTTTTTTGTTGGTTATTCTATGACCTATTTTGTTGACTGCTGATGGTACGATAATGATTATTTTAGCTAGAATTGTAACCATGTATTAGTTTTGATTTTGTTCAAAATTCTTGCATGTCATCAAAGTATTTTCTGTTGGTTATTGCTGGTTGTGATTTTGTGGTGTAAATATGATTATTTAGATACATGATCATAAATTAATTTTTATTTTGCTTAAAATTTTTGCATGGATTGATCTTTCAACCTCTAGGTATATTTGGAGTCTAATATTTCTGCTTTAAATCAGCTAGCTACACTTTCTTTAGCCTGTGATTGACGTTCTTAAGCAAATGTGAATTTGAAATAATTTTTTCTCCTTCTTAGTTTTAAATAAGTTTAGAGATGAGATTTTAACCACAGTTATATACTCTATTTTTATCCATAAAATGCCCACACGTGCGAAGCACGCTTCCTAAACTAGTTAAGATTAAAAATGTTTTTTTTTTTTTTTTGTAATTATTTTATAAGCATGCATCGTATTTTATGATTGTCGAATATTAGAAGATAAATCTTATGTTTTTTTTTTTTTTTTGGTCAGTTGAGATTTTGCTCTTGTTAAATGAAAACAATAGTTAGCATAAAAAAAGAAAGAAAGAAAGAAAGAAAGAAAGAACTTAATAAAGAAATACATAATTTTTCTTGGTTGAGAAAAACTTTTTTTTTTTTTCATGAGAAAAGTTTTTCCAATAGGCTTGTTGTTTATGTTACATTTCTAGATAAAATTAAAATTAAAACTAAAGCGAGGTAGAAGGATTAAATTAGGTATTATGAATATAATATCTAAAAAAACTGATTTTATGAATTAAGTGTAAATATTTACAAAGTAGTGCAAATATAACCACTATATATGCAATGGCGAAGCGGGCCAGCCGGCAGCTGCCCCCTAGCCCAATTAGCTTCTTTGTTTTTAATTAAGTTCCTAATTTGTCCTCTGAAATTTCAAAGTTACAAAAATTACTTAGATTTTTTTTAAAATATTTCAATTAGGTCCCAAAATTTGACTTATGAATATATATTGTTTTATATTTAAAACCCCAAATAAATAAAAAGTCAATTATACTACTATTTAAATTCATATATTAGACTTTTTGAAGTTGGTTAAATTAGATTACGAAGTTTACATAATAAAAAAAGAATAATATAAAGCCGGATATTTTTTTAATTTAAAATTTAGTTTGAGTAACGCCCCCTGAAAAAAAAAAATTATGACTCTGCCACTAAATGTGAATATCTAGTTAAACCCATCTTTTCTCATGATATGGTTTTTAATAAATAGTATTAAACACTATTTTTCTTCCCAAAATACACCCTTAGTTAGGGTTCACATATTTACCGATCGGCACCCGGCCATAATAGGGCGGGTTTTAAGGGTTTCAAATGGGTATATGTGTGGGTATGAGGGGCTAATATCATCTGTATAGACTTTAAAGATGCAACAATGAAGAAAGGTAATTATGTGAGCACAAATAATAACAAAAATTAAGCTAAAATAATTAAAAATTCAAGTAGAACTTTTAACATTTCTGAAATTGTTTTGAAGAAATATTATTACATCTGTACTCAATTATTTTGCTCAATATAAATAACTTCATATTAATCATTAAAAATTAAGTAAATAGGCAGTTTGAAACAATTATTAAAGTAAATGGTCGATATTTTTTTATCAGTAATTAACCATAGTCGATAGTAATTGATCATTGTTTTCGGTGAAAAATACATATTAATATTATTTAATTATTAATTAATCATAGTCTATCAATGATTAACTGATTAAATCATTAACAAAACAAGAAAATTTACGTTGGGTGACCTTTTTTAGTCAACTAATCTAAGAGGTAGCCAAACATTTTTTATTTAACAAAATGGTTTTTTATTAAATTTTCAGATTTGATCAATCAGTGATATAATGTGTTGTGGTATCACGACTAAATTAAATATATTATATGGTGGATCACCGATTGACTATTTAAAAAAATTGATTAATCATTTCAGAAAAATGACCTTTTAACTAAATTTTAAAAACTTCGACTATTTATTAAAGAACTTCTTAAAAAAACTTATTTAATTATAAATCCCTAAAACACAGTTATTTTGTTAATTTCACCAAATTTTTTCGTTATTAAAAAATTTCTAGAACAGATTTATCACATTTTCAATATTCATTTACATATGCATCTCTCATTATAATGTGCAAGTAAATTTTCACAATATTTATGACTAAAATATGCTCTCCCTATATTTTTATTATGCAGATATTAGAATAAATTTGTCAGTCTAAAATAATATAAAACGTAAACACTAAAACCCAATCTCATAAAGTTAAGAAAGTTTATGAATCTCTATCATATTTTACCAATAGCACAAATTTAACTACCTAATATCTTAAACAAAAAATATGACCGCTCAAATTTGAAAATAAGAAATAAATAAATAGCCTTTTTTTTCCAATGAATAATTGTAAATTAAAAAAAAAAAAAAAAGAAGAAGGCTTTTTTTAGAGGACTTTTTAAGAGGAAGAAATAAATTATAATTTTCAGAAAAAATTACAATAAAACCTTATTTTAAAAATATTTGAAGTAAATATCAATAAATAATAAACATACACAAAATTTTATTAATGTGCTGTAAATTTGTTATTTATTCAACGAATTTTTCTTTTGCCTAGTAAATTTGTTTTTACTTTAAATATTTTCAAAATCTTGCTATTTAATTTAAGCGAGAATGAGCCAAATGGCATAATGGAAGATGTACATTTAAGAAAATAGCCTATTTTGAAAATTTAGAAAATTAGAGCATATTTAAGTTCTAATTTTTTTTAAAATACCGGTTTTGCCCTTCCACCATCTTCTCCGATCTCCTCGGATCTATGTCGTCACAGGCGCCGGTGAACGACCTCCCCAGATCTCGCTAGTCGTCTTCTTCGTCAAACCATAGATTGCCGATCGTAGCGACTCAGGACGAAGATTGGAGACTCGCGAACTCACAAAATCAACACCACTGGCAAGATTAGTCGCGCGACCTCGTCAGGGAAGCAGCACCATTGACGACGAATCAGCGCGATGGCTCTCGCCATGTTGGTGACAGACTCGCGAGGACAGAGTGCATCTTGGAGTACTGCAAGGAGCTCGCTTCCTCGTGAGCTCGTCACTATCGCGACCTTCAGCGATGGCGGCAGCAGTTGTAACGACGGCAGCAGTGGCAAGATGTTACATTCCCTCGAGTCTTGTCTCGTGATTTCTCGGTCGTCGGCTTTGGGTCTGGTGCTTCGAGTGGCATCGGTTGTCAGCTTCGAGTAGCGTCTCGCAATTTCTTGATTGATTCTTCGTCTTCTCCGGCGACTATTACTATCGCGAAGTCCCCGGAAGACGTCGCAATCGCGAACTCCAGCTGCGATCTCGGAACACGGATCGAGTAGGCAATGGTGGCGATCTCAGGAGATGAGTCGAGTATGAGATGGCGGCAGCTCACGAAGCTTCGTGATTTCCGGCGATATGATGATGTTGGCGGCGGCGGCGGCGGCAATTTAGAATTAGGGTTACGTTTGATTAAATTTGGGATTTAATTTGGAACATTTTTGGGGTGTATTTTATAATTTAAGAAAGTTAATAAATAAAAAAAATAAAAAAAATAAAAAAAATTATTCATTTATGAAAATCAATATATTTACATGTAAATATTTGAATTTTTTTAATTAATATTTAGATTTATTAAATATACAAAAATTTTCCATAAATATGCAGATTCACAAGTTAATAATAATATTTACTCAACAAATTTAATATATTTAAAAGGTAAATCTAAATCAAGTAATTATTTTTTTTTGTAAATCTTTATATTTAATTGTTAAATGTGAGAGTTATCTTTTAAATCTTATTTAATAAATATTAACTTTTACCTGTAATATTAAATTTCTTTTTAAATCTACATAATAGATTTTGTGGTTATATAACTTCTATACCGTTAATTGAAATCTATGGTCAGAATTTTTTATACCATCGATGAGGTAAATAGTTTTAGCCCATTGTAGAATTGTCCAAAAAAAGTTGTCTTTTAAAAAAAAAAATTAAAAAAAAAAAAAAAAAACCACCGTAAGCTCTTTTTGTCGACCAGAAGCGAAAAAAAAAAAAAAAGGAAAAAGAAATAATCCATTTGACCTCGCCCTTGATTCGCTACTCTCCGACGTCGGAGCAAAGAAAGGACCGGGCGGCAATGTGGACCACAAGAGCTCCTGGTAATCCTTCTTTCTCTTCTCTCTTCAGAATTTTCAGTACCCAATTCCATTCTTCTGCTTCTTTCACCATTTCTGATGAAAAATCCAGTGCCCATTTGGTGAAATTAGTCAAAACTCGATGTAAATCCAGAAATCTGACTGTAAATGAAGCTTTGGGTTATTTCAATTCCATTATTCAAATGCGACCCTTGCCCTCTATTCGGGCTTTCAATCACTTGCTTGGCTCACTCTCCAACATGAACCACCACTCCACTGTCGTCTCCATGTTCAGAGAGATGGCGGGTTGTGATTGTTTTCGACCCGATGTCTATACGATGAATATTGTTATCAAATGTTTCTGTTGTTTAAAGAAGGTGGATTTAGGATTCTCTGTTTTGGGAACTATGATTAAAACCGGTCATAAGCACGATGCTTGTACGATGAATACGCTGCTCGACGGGCTTTGCAAGGAAGGCGTGATGGCCATGGCGTCGGAGTTGTTTCGGGAAATAGTAGAGAAGGGACACCCGTGTAATGATGTCACTTATGCCATTATCATTAACGGGTTTTGTAAGGTTGGAGAAACTCGGAAGGCGCTTGAGCTGCTTAAGGGAATGTTCAACAATCGGAGGATTAAACCGAGTTTATATTGTTTTAGTCCGATCATCGACAGATGGTGTAAAGAAGGGCGAGTAGATGAGGCATTGGGGCTGTTTCAAGATATGATCAATTGTGGTGTACGACCAAATATCATCTGTTATAATGCGTTGATTTTTGGATTGAGTAAATCGGGTCGTTGGGAAGAAGCCAAGAGATTTTTGGTTGACATGCTTGGTTTTGGAGTTTCACCTAACACGATTACCTGTACTGCTCTAATTGATTCTCTTTGCAAGGAAAACAAACTCAAGAAGCTATCTCGCTATTCGAATTGATGACTAGAAAAGGCATAGAGCCTAATGTTAGGACATTCAATTCTCTGATATCGACTTTGTGCAAGCACAGCCAATGGAAAGAAGTGACACGATTCTTACAAAATATGGCCAACTATGGAATCTCTCCTGATATTGTTACGTACAATATTTTGTTGGATGCTCAATGCAAGGAAGGGAGAACATCAGAGGTGATTCATCTCGTGGAAGCAATAACTGATAAAGATGCGTTTCCTAATGCCATGACCTACAGCTCCTTACTTGGTGGATTGTGCCATTCAGGTAAACTTGAAGATGCAGAGAGATTGTTTGGTGACATGGCAAGCCAGAAAAATTTCCTGACGTCATAACTCTAAACGTGATTTTGAATGCTTTGTCTGATCAAGGAATGATGGAGAAAGCTCAAAAATTAGTTGATGCAATGATTGAACATGGAAAAGAGCTTGATACAATTACTTTCAACACCTTAATCAAGGGATATTGTCTGCAAGGTAAAATGGATAAAGCAAAAGACGTGTTTGATCAGATGGCATTAAAGGGTGTTCTTCCTGATACAATTTCATATAACACGTTGGTTACTGGTTATGTAAAAGCTAAGAAATTTGGTATTGCTTTCAAGCTTTTCAATGACATGATCCAAAAAGGATTGGTGCCTAATCATGTAACACATAATACTTGGAAAAGAATTCGTTCTTGTCGGCGTCAGGCATTCGTACACTAACTCTGGTTGAAACGGGATCAAGCTCTGATTACACATTTTATTTGCTAACCACCACAAGTTGGAAATAGCCTCGGTTCAAGTATACGAGACTCTACACATATGAATGTTTTTTCAAGATGAACTGGCTAATTGTATCATCTATTTATCATGTTGCCAGCCCAGGTAAACATTCTTCTTACATTTATTTGCATTCCACATTCCATATTGTTTATCGTATTGAGTGTCATTGCTCTTCTCTCTCTCTCTCTCTCTTTTTTGAGGGCATTATGGTATCAAATGGCATGCTCATGTGCACTCTAACTTACATATTATGGTCTGTTTCTTTATTTACTTTCATATAGACGACGATGAAGTTTGATATTTGGGTCTTAGATAAGAGTAGGAATAGTTTCAACTTACATATTATGGTCTGTTTCTCTATTTACTTTCATATAGACGAAGATGAAGTTTGATATTTGGGTCTTAGATAAGAGTAGGAATAGTTTCAACTTAAGATCATTGATGTGACATACACATGCATTCGTTTATGTACTTGGTTCTACTCTTCCCTGTCTTAATCTTTTTGACATGTCAATTATGTGTGTCTTGTTTCCAGATATATGGCAGTGGTCGGAATTGATCATAATTGGAGACTTGCTGTCACCACAGAATATTGGAGCAGCATTGTCTTGGCAACTGTATGCAATAACCGGCATTATCTTTTATAACATCATAAGGAAGGAGAAAATCTTCTATAGCTGAGATCCGGGAAAAGCTTTCTTGACTCTTGTAAGTTGATTTTCCAATTCCTCCTCCACTCTCCTCCTGGATCCTAGGAAAATATATGAAAATATAAGAAGTGATTTTATTCTCTCTTGCTTCTCTTTAAACTCTGTTAGACGTTTATGTTAGGAAGGCAAGGATATCCAAATGTAAAAAGTCAATGTCTATACACAGGAAGTTTTGCTGTTTTGTTTCTAAGTTTAGTCTCCTCTCATGCCGATGCTTTACAAGTAAGATTTGCTTCGGTATTGCTGATGGTGTACTGGTAGGAAATGTGTCTGATGGTTATTTCAAGAGTATTATAATGCTTGTTTTTTGTGAACTTTGATCGATCTTAAGCTTAGAATTTGGAACCTTAGGCTGTTCGGTTTTGTTATTTCTTCTCTTCGCTACTGACTGATTTCTGTGTTCATATTGTTATACTGTTCAAAGTCAAACCTCCTAATCATGTGTCTGAGAGCAGCTTTGGAAGTATTATGAACTCTATTGCACATGAAATTGAAGCTGCTCATTTTACTTAGGTTGGTTAGATTTTGTAGGTTTTGGATCTGATTTCTGGATTCCATTGTCGTATTTTTCCGATTTAAAACCTTAAAAGGGCTATGTGTTTGTGTTGATTTATCTGCTAAGTTTCTTGATCTTTGGCTCTCTTTCTTCACCGCTGAAAGTGCACGTCAAATGTTTTAACAAATTCAGGCCTCTGTCGAAGCACAGAAAACCAAAGCATACTTCAAGAGGTACCGGTTCAAGTTCAAGAGGAGAGGTAATTATTTTCCATTTCATGACTACTTGATTTTCGTTCTTGGAGCTTAATAATTTTTGTATCCCATGAGATCGACTTGGAAGTAAGGCAATAGATTATTTTTTTGCGTTTTATTGTACAGTGCGCTTCACATATGGATTAACAAATTTATTTATTTATTTATTATTATTATTATTTTTTTTTTTGGTAAATGTCCCTCTTCTCACGCATGCATTCCAGAGTTCTTTACCTTCCTTCTTAACACCTTTTTGACTTACAAATTCTGGTTCTAAACATTTTTGCAGGGTTCCATGGAGTAAAAAGAAATGCCTTCATCTTGCTCTTTCAGATCGAGTACAAAGGCTGGTCATTTCTTTTATTCGTGAACGCTGTTGGGCCTAGCTCAGTAGGTGGGAAGGGAGGGATTTGCATGGGAGCTTCGAGGTTCGAAACCTGTTTAGTAATTACAGTTTTCTTTAATAAGTGGGAGCCATAAGCCTCCTGCCGTTGAAAAAAAAAATTACATTTACTTTTATTCGTGTTTATTTCTCCCTCCCACATCTTCTCCACTATGGTGACATTTTATTCCATCAATATTGTCGTGCTTCTTCCCTCAGCATGTGGTCATCAAAATCCAGACACCAATATTCTTTTATATGCGGCCTACAGATTCGTGGTAGGTTAGCTTCTTTTAGTTCTTGATAAACAACATGATCATGGTTTGATTCTCTCTCTCTCTCTTTTCGTAATGATCTGGAGTTTTGTGTAAAAGTGCATTTATTAACATCATAAACAGGATGTATCCTCACTTGACCGTTTCTCCTACTCGGCGTGTCATGTTAAAGAACGCAAGGAAATTAGGGGACCATTTTTATTTCTACATTGTTCTGTGGCTAGAAGTGTATGGAAAAGATTGGATTATGAAGCTGGTTTTTTTATGGTCGTCTCTTGCTTGGTGCAATTCCTTGCCGCTGGAAAATCCGGTTGGTTTTTGGATCAAAAAAAGTGGCTAAATCTGTAGAAAATATATTGGGACTCAAAATGCTTTGTATAATTTGGATGGAAAGAAACTCCAAAATGTTTGAGGAAGAGACCTTTTTCCCGAAAGCAAAAAGTTTTTTGCTTGCTCTATGGGCTGCAAAAGACAAGTGTTTATACTTGGTGAAGAAAGTGTTGGACCAGAATCTACCTGCCGACATAATCTAAGAAGTTGATCTCTACAAGTACTCTCCTCAAGAACTTGAACGTCGTCTCACTCACTATCTTTTATTATTTCTTTAAAATCTTCCCTATGCTTGTCTTTGTTTACTACTTCTGTTCTGTTCTGTTCAGTTCAGTTATACTTCCTTTTCCTCTTTCTTTCTTTTTTTTTTTTTCTGCCTTTTTTTTTTTTTTTTGTGTGTGGGGATATGTAGAGCATCTATTTTTTCTTAGTCAATAGTGACAGAGGTTGTTACATGTGTTTATCTTCTCATTTATTAGCAATATGCATATATACATATAGACGCAAATATGTCATGAACCAAAGGACGAGTCTTAATAATATAGTTACTTTTGTTAATAAACAGAGCTATATGGAGCAAGAAGGGAAAAGGAGATGTATTTCTTTACCATAACAAATGGCGGTGTTTGGAGGGCTAGTACCTCCAAGAAACCTATAAGAGGTGGCAACGGACATAAAATTGGGGACAAGATGATGTTAGTTTACTACAAAACCGAGAGTAAACAAAAGATCGATTGGCTCCTGCATGAGTATACTATTCCATCTAACTAGAAGAAGGTATTTACTTGCATACATGTTCAATACTGCTTTTTCAAACATAGTGTGCAAAACCAGTAGTTTTAGTAGTAATTAACTTCTTTTTTTTTTTTTTTACTATAATTATTTTACAGATGGAGGGGTATGTTTTATGCAAGGTCTATAACAAAAGCAGTAAACAGGTGCTCCAAATTAGCACACAGCAGGAGGAGCCTCGTCAAAACAAGGAGCTGCACCCGCAAACAAATCATGCTGTTAATCTTCATCACAAAAACCGGGAGCCACAAGGGTATGATCAACACATTCAGTCGCAATCGTATGATCAAAACATTCTGGTCTGATCAAAACATTCTGGTGCATTGGTATGATGAAGTCATTCAGTCAGAATGGTACGATCAAATCATCCAATCGAGTCGGGCCACTAATACAAATGTTCAGGCTGAAGAAGACAAAGACCAAGAAGATTTTCAGCAACGGTAGTTTCGTCACTTTTTCTTATAGCAATATTTGGAAGTTGATGACTGGAAAGTAAGGGATGCTTCGGCTCAAGATCATGCAATCTTTTTTCCTTGCTTGGACTTTTTCCCCTTATAGCTTTGTCGTTTTTTTCCTTACAAGGTTTTAATGAGGCGTCCTTTTCATAAAGGATTATATCTTGTGGTTAATCCGTCCCATTACCTAGGTTGCCTTTTATTCTTTCTTATTTTACTTTGAGAAGGATTTTGTTCTCTGTAATTTTTTTTCTAATTAATGACACTTGTTTATTTATTATTATTATTATTATTATTTTAGCCTTTGTACACCTATCAATTTAACTGTTTTTTAGGAATCTGCAGCCAGTTTAAATTCCACTTCCTCGTACTGCTCGGTTACTTCTTTAGTGAGAATTGGTTTTGCAGAACATGAAACAAAAAAAAGAAAAGAAAAAAAACTACATATTATATAAAACAACGTACTCCTTTGAAATTCTATAAAACAATGCACCTACAACAAATTAAATTTGCAAAAAAAAAAAAAAATGGTTATCTTTTCATGAGATCAAGCCACAAGAAAATATTTGATATGGGAAGATCGAGTACAAAAGGATACCTACAAGCCGAGAAGATCCACGTTATGCAATGGAAGAGCCAAAGGCATACAGCTGAACCTGAAACACGGAGGAATTCTGATGAATTGAGATGAAAGATCAAGCAAAAATTGCGATCGAAAAATGGTGGCAGAAAGGAGACCTGAATCTCCATTGCATGGTGAAGCCACAGACCCTAATAGAGCCACTTCTTAATTGCTCTTTTTTACCTTCAAGTTAGTCAAACATCTGGTGACGTTCCTGAAAAGGCTATGAGATGGATTGTGGCAGCTAAAAACAGCGCTTACACTTGCCACTGCCAATGAATCATCAGCCAAAATTTGGTAAATAGAATGACGGTAAAGTATACAGAATAGAAGAATATGCAGAGTCGATTTCGCCAATCTTTATAACTATAAACAAAGGGCAGTTTGAAAACATAGAATGCGTCTGTGTGTGTAGATAGATTGATATTTGTAGTCACCAAAATACAATTAGAAAAAGCATTTACACTAAAGCTTCTCAAGAAGGAAGAACTAGTACACTCTACTGACACATAATAGATGCCTACACGCAGATATAAGAGTACACATGTAAACGGAGACTCGGAAATTACAACACACTCAATTCCATGACAGCAGACCTTTGTTTTGTGACCAAAACAGAAGCAGTCCCCGACAGTGTAATCAGTTTTTCTAATAGTGCATCTCGGAAATAGCATGAAATGATTCCAACACCATATGAAGTGACCAAAGTGGTCTTGAATCCAATATTTACCAAATACGTAAGATTGTAGAGGACCAAAAGTGAAGGGATGTGGGATATTTGCTGACTTATAAAATCTCAACAATAAACTGATGTATCCAGATCAATCAAAACATAGTACCAAAAAAAAAAAAAAGCAAAAGGAAGGTACATAAAAAAAAAAAAAATTTCAAGACGAGAAATTCTCGGCGTTTTCCCAAAGTGCTAAATTTTAAGCTCGGTTGTCACTCTGCTCATTTGAATATGTTGTGTAGCCTACAAAGGGAAATATGTTGAATATCTCTTCAGCAAGAATAATTACTATTCATGAAAAATTTAAGGAGCATTAGAAAACAACTGTAATAGAGTAAAACAGACCAAAAACATGAGAATCAATAAAGACAATGGTGTAGAAATACCCTCTAATTCAAGCGAAAAGTACATGAAAAAACTTCTGCTCAGTTGAGTGATGAAGTTGCTAGGCCTAACACTTTCTAAACAAAACGAAAAAATAACTCGTAGAATTGTAATCAGCTCATGACCTACCCCATTGAGAGTTATTGCACTCCTTGCAATAACCTATAAGCGTTAATACATTTCAAAACATCGCGTGTTACGCCATCACTCTTTAATCCTTTCTGGATCATGTCCTTGAGAAGCATCAGAGCGAGATCTATTCTTTTTGACCTTTGCACAGCAAGAAGCCAACGTGTTGTAGGAGATGGTATTAGGAAGGACACCCGAACGTGATCACGATTTCTAAAAATTTTTCGCTTCTTTCCATCGACCACTTGCACAAAGTAGAAATTAGGAATTAAATGTCAAAACATCAGGCTGTATATCTTTTCTAACCATCATTTCAAATAGTGAAACTGCTTCCTGAAATTTGTCTTCCTAGCAAAGAGAATGAGTTACAGATATATAGATACGTTCATTAAGCAGAACTCCACGATCAAACATTTCAAGCAGCAATCTTTTGAACAACTCTATCACCGCGACCATCGAGCCTTCTTGCGAAGCCTGCGGAGAAAAGAGTACTAAGCGCATAAGCATTGGGGTTAAGGCTGGTCCTAATCATAGTGGCGAAAACGGAGAAACCCAAGTTCAGTTTCTCCAAACAACAGAAGCATTTGATAACAAGGGTGAGAGTACCGGCCTCGGGGCGTAAATCATGACAACCCATTTTCTCTCTGTACATGGAAACGACAGTGGAATGGTGATTCATGTTGGAGTGTGAGCCAAGCAAGTGATTGAAAGCCCAAATAGAGGCCAAGGAAACAACCCAAAGCTTTGCATTTTGTTCACGTTTGGCTAATTTCTCAAAAAGGGAAACAGAATTTTCCGCAGAAATAGTGAAAGAAGAAGAAGAACGGAATTGGGTAGTGAAAGTTCTGAAGAGAAAAGATAGTGTTTTCTTTCTTCCACACGTCTCAAGAGTAGCTATAATCAAGAGCGTGGCAAAAATGGATTTTGATATATATATATATATATATGTATATATCCACCCATTTATAGATTTTTTTTTTTTCCTCACTTCTTTCTTGTTCACTTGTACAACTCTGGTTTCTGTGTGTTGTAGAACAAAAGGAGCTGAGGAGCTCAAGACAATTTGTAGTTTGCGCGTTACCTGCTGGCTATTAGTGGGGTTTTAAAAGAGGTTTTGTGTTTGTCAATAATTATAATGGTTAATTGTTGATTTGGTCCTATTGACGAAATTATGATTTGGTTTCTAACTTTTTTGTAATAGTTAAAAGGTATTCAAACTCTTCAAAATTGTGCAATTTGATCTTTTTTACTTAACAAAAGGTTAAAAATTAGATTGAATATATCACATTTGACAATTATAACTTGAAACATGTATTTTTTTTAATTACCTTTTAATTATAAATCATGTATGGTGAACAAGACACTTTTTTGTTAAAATTCTAACCCTTTTTTTTTAATTAAAAAAAGGACCAAATTGTGACTTTTTTTTAAAATTCAGGGATCTTTTAGCTAAAAAAAAGGTTGGGGAAAATTGCAACTTCAAGGATAAAAAAAAATAGGGACCAAATTAGAAATTTGTCCAAATTATAATAAAAGGGCACTATTAATATTGTAATTCATTAAAAAAAATGTAGTTATGTGGGTCTAGTGGCTTTTATTTTTTTTTTCCTCTGAATGTTGAGAAAAATATAATATCTATCAGTTTACTATATATTTTCTTAGGACCCTATTAATAGTATTTGTTTTATGATTTTTTTTCTGAGGAAAATTGTTTATGATTTAGAAAAGAAAGAGAAAAAAAAAGAAAAGAAAAGAAAAGAAAGAAAGAGAAAAAGTTCATGAGGCTAGACGGTGTATGTATAGCTATTAGCTAGATCATGTCCGTTTAGCTTAACTGCCTAACCAGTGTGGCACATTACTCATATTCTCCAATCAAAAAACTTTTTGGTTTGGAAATCATAAATCTAAGCTCCAAAACACGAAATTTCTTCTATTTCTTTAAACTAAAATACTATTAATCAAACAACCGACATTTAAAAATAATAAATAAAAAAAACACTTTGTATGATGACAGATTAATTACGTTCAAATCCCTAATATAGAAAACCTTGTTGTTCAAAGTTGAAATTGTAGGGAAAAAAGGGAAAATCAGTTAAAATTTGACCATTTTCTGTTGATAAAATAACAGACAACATAGAAAATGATCAAGATTTCACACCCAAGCTTCTTTTCCTCTCCTTTGTAGTTCTTTGTTGGTATATTTTCCCTCTTTTCGTCAATTTTGAACCTTCTCCTTCTTGTTTCTTTTTTTATTTTTATTTTTTATTTTTAAGTTTAAAACTCATCCTTTTAAATATTTTATTTTATTTTATTTCAAATGGTATTTCAGACACAAGATAAAATTTGACTAAAGAAATAGCTATATGTAATAAGATTAGGGAACCATATAAATTTTTTCTTTAAGGTCAAGTAATCAAAATATTTTATTTAAGAAAATATTTGATAATTAATTGTTACTTATAATCAATCAATAATTAATCATAATTAATAAAAAAAATACATATTAATATTTATTAACCATTGATTAACCATGTTAATTGTTCAATCACTAATTGATTATTAAAAACAGTGATCATTTTACTAATTTTATAATATTTCAACCACTTATTAAAAATTTACTTAAAACAAGGCCATTTACCTACATATCCCAGAAAAAAAAATGGTGAAATTAGGTAGAGGGTATTTTGGTAAAATTATTTTTTGAGAGAGTCATTCTCCTAAATCTTTCCAATTTTTAGTATATATAGTAATATTACTTTTTTATCTTGTCATATTTTGACAACTTATCTCCCAAACTTTTGATTTTGATAATTCACTTTCTAAATTTTTAAATTGTTGTAATATAACTCCTTTAGTCAATTTTATATTAAATTAAAGACTTGAATTTGAAAGATTCCTATTAGGATGGGTTTTAGATTTGAAATTCTTTGGTCAATAGTGAGGTTTTTCATCTTAATATGAAGTGTATCTGAGTTTTTTATGATTAATTTATTGAAAAACTAATTCATAAGGGGTATATTGTAATAATTTAGTAAGTTTTAAGATAAAGTTTTAAAATTAAAAATTTAAGAGACAAGTCGGGTGATAAATTTTGAAGGCAACAGTGCAAAATTCCCATTTTCGCTAAAGCAAGAGCCAACAAGTGCTCTGGTCTCGGGAGCTCTGTCTGCAACAGAGTTTCAGAGGAGTGAGAGAAATCAATTCTATGCACCCGCTCGTAAAACCCCGGCCATCACCGATTGATTTCTGCAATTTCTATTCTTCACCGTTCGGCTCTCCTTCTACCCTGGTCTTCAACTTCAAAGGAGAGTTTCAGCTTACGAAACTCAACCCGAATGTTGAGCACAAGAAGTGGTTATGGTAATTTCTCTCTCTTCAGCCCATTTCGTTCTTATACTTCTTCTACTGTTCCTTGTTCCATTACCCATTTGAAGAAATTGATCGAAACGCGGTCCAAATCGGGAACCCTTTACTTAGATGAAGCTCTGGGTTACTTCAATTCCATGGCTGAAATGCCCCACAAGCCCTCCATTCGGGCTCTCAATCACTTGCTTGGGGCACTTTCCAAGATGAACCACCATTCCACTGTTGTCTCTATGTACAGAGTGATGATGGGTCGGGACGATTTTCGACCGAATATCGGTACTCTTAGCGTTGTTGTTAGATGCTTCTGTTGTTTGAATAGGGTGGATTTAGGTTTTTCTGTTGTAGCAACTGTGGTTAAAAGTGGGATTCGTATGGATGCTCATTTGCCTAGTACTTTGCTCCATGGGCTTTGTAAGGAAGGCTCAATGGTTGCGGCAACGGAGTTGTTTGAGGAAATGATTGAGAAGGAACACTTGAGTGATGGAATAACTTATGCAACTATGATTAACGGGTTTTGCAAGGCCGGAGAAACTCGCAAGGCTGTTGAGCTTCTTCGGCAAATGCATGACAATGGGAGGATTAAACCCGTTGTTGAATGTTTCAGTCCAATCATTGATAGCCTTTGTAGGAAAGGACCGATAGAGGAGGCCCTAAGGTTATATAGAGATATGATTAACTGTGGTCTTTTGCCACACGTCGTTTGTTATACTTCTCTGATTCATGGATTGTGCAAATTCGGTCGCTGGGAAGAAGCGAAGAGATTCCTGATCAAAATGCTTGATCGTGGTATCTCACCAAATGTATTTACGTATAATGTTTTGATTGACTCTCTTTGCAAGGAAACAAAAACTCAAGAAGCGATTTCGTTGTTTGGGTATATGGCCAAAAAAGGCATAGAGCCCAATGTCGTCACGTTCACTACTCTGATTTCTTCTTTGTGCAAGTGTGGCCGATGGGAAGAAGCAAGTCTATTTTTAGAAAACATGATCAAGTGCGGAATCTCACCTGATGTTGTTACGTTCAGTGCTTTGTTGGATGCGCGGTGCAAGGAAGGGGGCACCGCAGAGGCGCTTTATCTTGTGGAAGCAATGACGGAGAAAGGTCTTTTTCCTGATGCCATCACCTACAACTCTTTGCTTAGTGGATTGTACGATTTACATAAATTAGGAGAAGCTAGCGGATTATATGATGATACAGCAAGCCAGAAGAATATTCCTAATGTCATAACTTTGAACATAATTTTGAAAGCTCTGTGCAATCAAGGGATGATGGAGAAAGCGGAAAAATTATTTGAGGCGATGATTGAAAATGGAAAAGCGCATAGTACAGTAACATACAACACCTTGATTAAGGGATATTGTCGTCTTGGTGAAATGGACAAAGCCAATGAGGTGTTTGATCGGATGACAGTAGATGGTGCTCTTTCTAATACCGTGTCCTATAACACCTTGGCTAATGGTTACATAAAGTTTAAAAGAATTGACGTTGCTCTCAAGCTTCTCAAGGAAATGATCGAGAAAGGATTACTGCCTAATCATGTAACTCGAAAGATTTTGAAAAGCATTCATGCTCTTAAGCTCGAAGCATCCGTAGATTACTCTCAATGAGGTGAGGTCAAGAATTGATCAAAATGATATGCTATTGTAACCAATACTTAGGAAACTAGGACATTTTCGATCTGGGGTTTTTTTTTTTTTTTTTTTTTTTTTCGGGATTTGAGTTTGTAACGTGGTAAAGTGTATTATGGCTTTGAAGAATCACACTTCGTCGATTCTCAAACGTAAATATATTTGGAAAAATTTCCAGACCTGCTATGTTCCTAAGAAACTGAACGAAAAATTGTGCATTCTTGTGAGAATCCATTCTCATGTATATTTCACATATGCTACTATTTTCTAGTGAGTTTGTCAGAGAGGAAAAGATCAAGACTCTTTTTCTGAATTTCTAGTCACTTAATACAAAAAGAGTATGAGATTCCTATGATTGTACAAATTAGACCCTGAATCTTGCAGCGAAAATGTATGACACATGATAAACTAGTCAAGAGAGTTATCGTTACGTAAAGTTAAAACTCACTTCTTTCATGCTTGAAATTCTGCTTAATGGCTTAGGATGGAGAAACCTAATTAGTAGCCATTACTGTACTTCGCTTAGAAAAGGATCTGTTTACAGTCTGCAGACAGCAAAATATTGATATTTTCTTCAGCGATATATTGCAAAATGCATAGTGGCATTAAGCTCTTGATACAATAGTCGAAGGTGAAGTCACCAGCCGCTTTGTTTGATTTGATTATTATTTTGAATCCTAGAAGAAAGAAGACGCTCCTGAATCAGTGCAGGGCCAAACCAGCAGCACGAGGACCGTGCTAACCTGCCGCCTGATACTCTCTCACGGCATCAAGAAACTATTCACACTTACAAAGGAAAAGCATGGAAACTTCATCAGCTATTGTGTCAAATTTGTAATCTTTGCTAAAAAAACTGCATTATCTTACAGCCCTCACTCATTCACCATATGAAAAATGTTGCATATCATCTTAAACCTTTTGATGATAATTCATTTCCTATGATTAGAGGATGTGCAAAATTTTGAATGGGCCTTGTAATTTGTTAACATTGTCTATCATATGTAAATATACGCATATATATTCATGAGCATTATTAATCATGTTTCTCAATGTGGAGTGAGATAGTTATTTAAGTTGTACTTTTTTTTTTTAAATAAGAAAAGTTATTTTACTTGTGGGAAAGACAGTAGCAAAAATCTCACACAAAGGGAAACCGTAGTTTATAGAAACTTGAGAGAAAAAAGGGGGAGAGAAAAGACTCTTGAAACAACCGGTTTCAAATAAATAGTAATTAGAAGAAAAGGAGTGCTTCTTTTCCGCCATAGAAAATTTTTTCACTCTTATATCCTTTTCACTTTGTTGACGTTATTTTATTTATTTTTTTTTAATTTTAATTGTTACTTAATAAAATCTAATAAGATATAACTTTTAACTCTAAAAGATATCATCAAAACTAACAATGATCACCGACAGCAGACGATGATTTAATTTTTTTGTCTTTTGGACTAATATCATACTTCGTTACAGGCATATCCTAGATACAATACCACACTTGACTTGACTCTATAAAAAAGGTGTATATACGTTGAAATATATCCCCACCCCAAGTTTTAATTTTAAGTGCTTTAACTTAATTACTTTTTTTTTTTAATCACGCTTTCTTTCTTTTTTTCCCATAGTGTTGCTCACTAAAATTTTTATTCTTTTAACTTGCTCTTTAAAGTCAATTTTTTTTAAGCATGTGTTTTGGGAAATAATTAAAGGAAAATTTTCATTTGAGTTAAATTGTGCATTTAACTGATTGGAATTAAAAAGTATAGAAACTTATAATATGTTCTGAAAAAAAAAAATCAATATAAATCTTGTTTTGTTCGTTTCGAACTTATATGCAATTTAAAAAATAATAATAATTTCATTTGAACTTATAAATTTATAGTTATGAAGTTTTAAAGTTTAAGTTTTTAACTTAAAATTCGTTAGTTACTTTATCAAACTCTTCAGTAAGTGAAACATTGATCTTTAATTTGTTTTAGAAATATCAATTATGCACTCAAAACGTTAACAATTGATGATAAAATCCATTACAAACGTCTATTTCTTAACCGAATAAATAAGAAAGAATTTCAGAAAGAGTAATAAAATCAGAACTTACAAAAATTGAAAATAGCCCTACTTAATTATGTTTTATCATTATTATAATTTAATAAATTATGTTAAAAACCCAGCCGTAATCAACGTCATGGGCTTAATGTTGTTCATGCGAACGGAAAGTCTCACTTATTTACTTTTGGGATCTTCGAGATTGGTAATTGTTGTATTTTATTTATGCGTATTGCCTTTTGTGGTTCTTTTGTGGTTCTTTGTTCTGCTTTCGAGATCTTTAATATTCGTATCTTCAACAATGAAAATCCTGTATACAAAGATTTTTATTTTTATTTTTATTTTTTGCTAAAAGATTTTTTTTTTTTTTTGGTTGGTTATTCTATGACCTATGTTGTTGACTGCTGATAGTACAACAATGATTATTTTAGCTAGAATTGTAACCATGTATTAGTTTTGATTTTGTTCAAAATTCTTGCATGTCATCAAAGTATTTTCTGTTGGTTATTGCTGGTTGTGATTTTGTGGTGTAAATATGATTATTTAGATACATGATCATATATTATTTTTTGTTTTGCTTAAAATTTTTGCATGGATTGATCTTTCAATCTCTAGGTATATTTTGGAGTCTAATATTTCTGCTTTAAATCAGCTAGCTACACTTTCTTTAGGCTGTGATTGACGTTCTTAAGCAAATGTGAATTTGAAATAATTTTTTCTCCTTCTTAGTTTTAAATAAGTTTAGAGATGAGATTTTAACCATAGTTATTATATACTCTCTATTTTAATCCATAAAATGCCCACACTTGCGAAGCATGCATCTTAAACTTGTTAAGATTAAAAATGTTTTTTTTTTTTTGTGAGGAATAAAAAACACATATTTTTGTTAACTTTAATTTCACTTTTATAAAATTGACTCAATTATTCTCTTGTCCTTCATACTGGGACGCATTTTTCACAATTATACATGTCTCATCTGATTAAGGAATATGAGAAAATGTACGTGAGATTGATTGATGGAATGCTGATTCAAGAGTGCGGATAACTACTTAATCTACCCATAAGGCCACGGGTGATCACACTTTTGAGGGATTCAATAGACTCTAAATGATTCGGTTTAAATTTGAAATTACAATTGGTTTTCAACTGATTAGAATATTCGACTTCATCCAATTTCAATTCAACTTAAAAAAAGGGGGGGAGGGGGGGGACAAGTTCTTAATTTATATTTGTTTCAAATATTTTAAAAGCATTCATCGTATTTTATGTTTGTCGAATATTAGAAGATTGTTAAATCTTAAGTTTTTTTTTTTTTTTTAGTTGAGATTTTGCTCTTGTTAAATGAAAACAATTGTTAGCATAAGAAAGAAATAAATAAATTAATAAAGAATTACGTAGTCTTTCTTGGCTGAGAAAAACAATTTTTTTTTAATGAGAAAAAGTTTTTCCAATAGGCTTGTTGTTTATGTTACATTTCTAGATTAAATTAAAATTAAAACTAAAGCGAGGTTGAAGGATTAAATTAGGTATTATGAATATAATATCTGAGGTAGAAGGGTTAAATTAGGTATTATGAATATAATATCTAAAAAAACAGATTTTATGAATTTTTATTGAGTATAAATTAAGTGTACATATTTATAATTAATGCAAATATAAGCACTATATATGCAGCGGGGAAGCCACATTGGACTTGGGGGCCTAATTGGCCTCTTTGTTTTTAATTAAGTTCCTAATTTGCTACCTGAAATTTTAAAGTTACAAAAATTACTTTGATTTTTTTTAAAGAATACTTCAATTATGTCCCAAAATTTGACTTATGAATATATGTTGTTTTACATTTAAAATCCCAAATAAAGAAAAAGTCAATTATACCACTATTTAAATTCATATATTACACTTTTTTAAGTTGGTTAAATTAGATTACAGAGTTTATATAATAATAAAAAAAGAAGAATATAAAACCGAATATTTTTTTTTAATCTAAACTTTAGTTTGAGTAACACTCCCTAAAAAAAAAAAAAAAAAAACTTATGGTTTTCCCTTTGTATACATGAACCGGCACATGCCTCATGTGTCTACCTAGCCAGTTGAACCCATCTTTCTTATGAGATGGTTTTTAGTAAATATTAATATTACAAACTATTTTTCTTCCCAAAATACACCCTCAGTTAAGGTTCACATATTTACCAACGGGCACCCGGCCATACTAGGGAGGGTTTCAAATTGGTATGTGGGGACTTTAAAGATGCAACAATGAAGAAAGGTAATTAGGTGTGAGCACAAATAATAACAAAAGTTAAGCTAAAATAATTAAAAATTCAAGTAGAACTTTTTAACATTTCTGAATTAGAAATTGTTTTGAAGAAATAGTATTACATATGTACTGGATTATTTTTCCCAATATAAAGAGCTTAATATTAATCATTACAAATTAGACAAATAAGCAGTTTGAAACAATTATTAAAGTAAATGGTCATTTTTTTTATTTAGAAAAATGGTTATTAATTAGTAATTAACCATAGTTGATAGTAATTGATCATGGTTTTCGGTGAAAAATACATATTAATATTATTCAATTATTGATTAATCATAATCTATTAACGATTGACTGATTAAATCATTAACCGAAAAAATGATCTTTTTTAGTCACCTAATCTAAGATGTAGCCAAGCATTTTTTTTATTTAGCAAAATGGTTTTTTTATCAATTTTTTAGATTTAGTCAATCAATGATATAATGTGTTGTGGTATCACGACTAAATTAGTTATATTATATGATAAATCAATGATTAACCATTTAAAAAATTAATTAATCATTTCAAAAAACTGACTTTGTAACTAATTTTTATAAACTTCGGCTATTTGTTAAAGAACTTGTTAAAAAAAAAACCTATTTAACTCTAAATCCCTAAAAAACAGTTATTTTGTTAACTTCACCAAGTTTATTAAAAAATTTCTAAAACAGATTTATCACATTTTCAATATTCATTTACATATGGATCTCTCATTATAATGTGCAAGTAATTTTTCACAATATTTATGACAAAAATATGCTCTCCCTTTATTTTTATTATGCATACATTAGACTAAATTTGTCAGTATAAAATAAAATAAAACGTAAACACTAAAAACCAATCTCATTAAGTTAAGAAAGTTTATGAATCTCTATCATATTTTACCAATAGCACAAATTAACTTCCTAATATCTTAAGCAAAAAATTTGACCGCTCAAATTTGCAAATAAGAAAGAAATAAATAGCATTTTTTCTCCATAAATAATTGTAAATTAAAAAAAAAAAGAAGGCATTTTCAAGAAAATTTTTTAAGAGGGAGAAAAAAATTATAGTTTTCAAAAAATAATTAAAATAAATAATATATTTTTAAAATATTTGAATTAAATAACAGTAAATAACAAAAAAATATAAAGTAAATTTTATTTATATGTTGTAAATTTGTTATTTATTTAACAAATTATTTTTAACTGATAAATTTGATATTTACTTTAAATATTTCAATTCCATGATTCAAATGCGACCCTGGCCCTCTATTCTGGCTTTCAATCACTTGCTTGGCTCAGTCTCCAACATGAACCACCACTCCACTGTCGTCTCTATGTTGAGAGAGATGGCGGGTTGTGCTTGTTTTCGACCCGGTGTCTATACGATGAATATTGTTATCAAAAGTTTCTGTTATTTGAAGAAGGTGGATTTAGGATTCTCTGTTTTGGGAACCATGATTAAAACCGGTCATAAGCACGATGCTTGTACGATGAACACGCTACTCGATGGGCTTTGCAAGGAAGGCGCAATGGCCATGGCGCCGGAGTTGTTTCGGGACACCCGCGTAATGATGTCACTTATGTGACTACGATTAATGGGTTTTGTAATGCTGGAGAAACTTGGAAGGCGCTCGAGCTGCTTAAGCGAATGTGTCAAGATACGGGGTTTAAACCCACTGTAGAGTGTATTAGTCCGATCTTGAAAAGCCTTTATAAGAAAGGTTGTATAGATGAGGTCTTGATCTTGTTTCGAGATATGATTAACCTTGGTGTTGTGCCGAATGTTGTCGCTTTTACATATTTGATTCACGGGTTAAACAGATTGGGTCGGTCAGATGATGCCAAAAGATTGCAGCTTGAAATGTTTGATTATGGAGTTTGGCCTAATGTGCGTATCTATATATCTGTAATTCATTCTGCGGTTTCACTATTTGAAATGATGATTAGAAAAGATATACAGGCTGATGTTTTGACCTTTAATTCTCTGATTTCTACTTTGTGCAAGTGTGGTCGATGGAAAGAAGCAACAAATTTTCTGGAAAACATGATCAAGTACGGAGTCTCTCCGAATATTGCTACATTCAATAGTATCTTGGACGCTCAGTGCAAGGAAGGGAGAACTGTGGAGGTGCTTTATCTTGCGGAAGCAGTGATTGAGAAAGGTTTATTTCCTGGTGTTATCGCCAATAGTTCTATGCATAATGGATTGTGCCATTCAAGTAAATTGGAGGAAGCTAAGGGATTGTTTGATTATATGCTGACTGCAAATATGTTTCCCAATATTGTAACTCTGAACATAGTTTTGAATGCTCTGTGCAGCGAAGGATTGATAAAGAAAGCTCAGCAGTTGTTTGGGGTAATGATTGAACATAGAAAAGAGATTAACACAATTACTTACAACACCTTGATCAAGGGATACTGTTGTCTAGGTGAAGTCGATAAAGCAGAAGACATGTTTGATCAGATGACAGTGACGGGTGTCCTTCCTGATACCATCTCCCATTACACGTTGGCTTATGGTTATACAAAGGTCAAAAGAATAGATCTCGCTCTCATGCTTCTCAAGGTCATGATCCGGAAAGGATTGCAGCCGAATGATGTAACACGGGACGTTTTGAAAAGTATTAATGCTTATAGGTTTGAGGCCTCCTTTCAATGACTCTCAATGAGGTGGGATCAAGAGCAGCTTATAACGCTATAAGTTATTCTATATTTTATTTAGTAAGTGTTACGCTTAGAATTTCAAGGATATTAGAATGTACAATAAGGAAGTTTGACCTGCTTTTTTGTGCCAAAGCTTTACAGTGCTTAGACAGTACTTGTTTGATGAAATAAGTATCAAATTAGGCATAAAAGCAACATTGTCACGTATCCAAGCAGGAGTTTTATTGTATATGCATGTACATGTACTTTTCGCTTGAGTAAGAGGATATTTCTATATTATGGTCTTTTATGGATTCTCATGTTGTTGGTCTGTTTTTCTTACTGCAGTATTTTTGGTGGATACGTATTGTGTGTCGCTTAATGAATTCCGTTTCCTGTCTTTTGGTGATTATACATATCTATCTACACACACACACTGTGTTTTCAAACTGCTCTTTCCTTATAGTTATAGAGATTGGTGAAATCTGACTATGCTTATTCTTAGTCTGAACACTTTACTAGCTATCATCTTATTTACCAACTGTTGGCTGATGATTCATTCGCAGTGGAAAGTGTCATAGCCTTTTTAGGAACATCACCAGACCTACAACAAACCTGAAGTAAAACAGCAATTAAGTGACGGCTCTATTAGGGCTTCTAGCTTCACCATGCAACGGAGAGTCAGGTCTCCTTTTTGCCACCATTTTCTCCATATCAATTTTTGCCTGTTACTTGATCTCAATTCTTCTAAATTCCATCGAATTTCTGGGCACTTACATAGCATTACAAGGATCTTCTCGGCTTGTAGGTATCCTTCTGTGCACGATTTTCCCATATCAAAATTTTCTTGTGGCTTGAACTCAATACTTTTTAGTTCATCCAAGTTTTCTGGTTCACCCCTATGCCATTGGAAATTGACTTGTTTCTGTCAATTCCAGTGTTGAACTCGTCCGTAGGAGATGTCATGCAAAGATGCATAAGCTTTTTTTTTTAAATTTATTTCGAAATGGGTGCATAGTTTTATAGTGTTTGAAAGGAGTATGTTGTTTTACTTGATCTGTAGTTTTTTTTTAATTTTAATTTTCACTTAAGAAGTATGCGAGCTGTACGAGGGAGTGGAATTTAAAGTGACTGCAGATTCTTTAAAATAGTGGAATGGATAGGTGTAGAAAGGATAAAAATAAATAAATAAATAACTGTGTCATTAATGATTAAAAGTTACATAGAACAAAATGCTTCAAAGTATAACAAGAATGAATAAAAGAAACATGCTAGCTAAATCATGGGATGGATTAACCACAAGATCTAATCCTTTATGAAAAGGACGCCTCGTTAAAACCTTGCAAGGAGAAAACCCCAAAGCTACAAGGGGAAAAAGTCCAAGCAAGGAAAAAGAGTGCATGATCTTGAGCCGAAGCTTCCCGTACATTGCAGTCATCATCTTCCAAATGTTGCTATCTAAAAAAGTGAGAAAACCACTGCTGTTGTTCAAACTCTTCTTGCTCTACTACGCCTTCTTCTGCACGAACATTTGTATTAGCGACCAGACTCAATAGCTGCTCCTGATTTTGATTTTGATTTTGTTGATCAGGTACATATTCCAATGGTGTCACATCAATTCCCATTTGAGCATACTCATCGATTGTGAATAATTCATTGGCAGATTGTAAGTCCAGGTATTGATAACCTTCCAACGGCTGATTATTTTGAAAACCTTGCAGCTGAAGGTTTTGAGAACCTTGCAGTGGCTGATTGTTTTCATAACCAAGATTTTGCAGCGGAAGATAATCAGGGTAAGTCTCTGATATTTGTGGCTCCTGGTTTTCCTGAAGAAGATAAGCAGCGTGATTTGGTTGCGGGTGCAACTCCTTGTTTTGACGAGGCTCCTCCTGCTGTGTGCGAATTTGGAGCACCTGTTTACTGCTTTTGTTGTAGACCTTGCATAAAACATACCCCTCTGTCTGTAAAATAACAATAAAAAAAAATCCTTACTATTTAAATTACTGGTTTTGCACACTATGTATGATAAAGCAGTATTGAACATGTATGCAAGTAAATACCTTCTTCGAGTTAGATGGAATAGTATACTCATGCATGAGCCAATCGGTCTTTTGTTTCTTCTCGCTTTTGTGGTAAACTAACATCATCTTGTCCCCAATTTTACGTCCGTTGCTACCTGTTATAGGTATCTTGGAAGTACTAGCCCTCCAAGTACCACCAGGAGCTTCACGATTAGGACGACTTCCATTAGCATACTTGGGCTTTGTTCTGGTAAAGAAATACATCTCCTTTTCCCTTCGTGCTCCATATAGCTCTGTTTATTAACAAAAGAAGTATATTATTACGACTCGTCCTTTGATTCATATTGCTAATGAAAAAGAAAAAGTAGATAACACTTGTAACGACTTATGCCACTATTTGACTAACGGATTAGACCACTCTAAATAATAAGATTCCATATATATCCACCCCGCCCCCCAAAAAAAAGAAAAGAAAAAAAAAAGGAAAAGGAAAAGGAAATATAACCGAACAGAACAATAGTAGTAAACGAAGACAAGCGTAGGGAAAATTTTAAAGAAATAATAAAAGATAGAGAGTGAGACGTACGTTCAAGTTCTTGAGGAGAATACTTGTAGAGGTCAACTTCTTTGACTATGTCGGCAGGTAGATTCTGGTCCAACACT
Source organism: Ficus erecta (assembly GCA_008635985.1). Lineage (NCBI taxonomy): Eukaryota > Viridiplantae > Streptophyta > Magnoliopsida > Rosales > Moraceae > Ficus > Ficus erecta. The sequence goes on from BKCH01000162.1 coordinate 214,933, forward strand.
TTCCTCACCAAGTAGTCAGTTATGAGCTCTTCGTCAGACGGGAGAAACCGATACCCTATCGGAATCTCGATCGGATTGAACCCTCCATTGTCACCGGAGGGTATTACACTCCCATGCACTGGCACAGCAGTAGCAACTGCTTCTTGGTCCGGCTCCATTGAAGTAAAAAAAAACAAAAATATGAAAATCAAGAAGGCTTCTTGGCGGGGTCCGTTGTGGTAAAAGAAAAGAGAGAGCATGATGAAAAAGTTTGGAGAACGTTAGGGTCATTATATATAGGTGTATTGATATAGTCCTATTACGATTTAGATTCACCATTACCAAATCTTGTGGATGTTTATCACAAATTTTGTGGAATTGCATGCTAATTAGGATTCTAATTCCTAAAAGGAGTTAAAGATTTAAAATCTAATTAGTTCTATGGGAATTACTCCTACTCGGTTTAAGTTTGTGAGGAAGACACCTGCTTTTTTAAAGAACGCGTTCAAATTTAAATTTAAATTTTTGCTTCTCTTATCTTAAAAAATGGATTTATCAAATCTATTTTGAAGTCGTATAATGGGAGTTGGCAGAGCACAAAAAAAAAATTAATAAAAAAAGATTACAATTGTTTTTTTATCACAAATTTTTTTATTTATATATATTAGAAAAGAAATGATACTAATCCTCACATTTTGAAGTGAAAACTACCTTGACACCTTCCCGCTAGTCTAGCTAGACCAATGAAGCTCTTTTAGAGTATATTTTGGTACTGTAACTTGACCTTAAAATCCGACCCACCCCTGTCTCAAAACCCGCCACAGACCACAAAACCAGCCTTTGGCCCTTGGCCTCAATCTCGAAACTTGACCCTAATTCTGGTTCCGAAACCCGATCCAGACCTCGATTCTCGTCCCAAAACCTGACTCCAACACCGAAACCTGACTTTAACCCCCCCGTCTCAAAATCTAACCAACCCGACCCCAATTGCTGTCCTGAAACCCAACCTCAACTCTTGCCCGAAACCCAACCTCAATACTTATCCTTAAACCTATTATATTATATTTAGAAATATAATATTTTAAATTAAATTATAGCATGACATAATACAAAGGTTTTTTGTCGTATTAATTATCACAAGTCATAGTGTATTAACTTTTTATCTCATTCTAAATCATACAATACCTAAATATTTTTCCAACATTATATTACATTACAATATGAAGTGCTAATATTATATACCAAATATGCTCTTAATCACTAATTTTGTTTACAAATCACGTTGTTATCTATTCTAAGATATATATATATTTTTTTAAAAATTACTGGGTGGAAACTGGAAAAGTTCTAAACCACTGGTTTCAACCCAAAAAAAAAAAAGAAGTTTTTTTCATTGTATTAAAAAAAAAAAAAAAAAGTTTTCAAGGTTAAGGGTGTATCAAACGGGTCCACCAAATAACATGGAGAAAACTACCTAACAAGTCACCCTTTTTTATTTTAGTTAAAAAATTTTCACTATTTTTCCCTTCTTTAGTTTTTTAAGTTTGTTGAATTTCATCATTTTTTTGTAAAATAACATCTACTCTAGTAAAGATATCTCATAATCTTACAGATGTCTTGGAAGCAACACCAACGCCAATGTTGCTCACGGCTCCGATCGCTAGAATGCTCTATAAGAATATTTTGGATGATCTACTAGAAATTGTTTTTCAACAAATTAATATCACAAGGCATCTTCAGATCTGATCGTCAGCACGTATCAATGGAATATTCTAATAGAGTGTTTTTCATAATCTTTAAGTATATTTTTTTGTTTCAACACAGATGGCATAATATCTCAACCTCCTATTGAAGACACCGATCACGGGAGAGTATTCTAATAGAATTCTCTTTATAATCTATTAAAATAGTTTTTGTTTTCAGCATAGATGGTCAGACATTTCGGGTGCAACCGGTCACCAGAGCATTAAGGTGGAATTTTGGCAAATTAAAAAAAAATATTATACCGTAATATCTGGAGACTATAGCCGAAAATGTCCGACCATCTATAATAGGAAACAAAGTGTTCTGATAGATTATTTAAAAAATTCTACCATAATATTCAGATAGCCGATGTCAGCGACTAGTGGCGGAGACATCCGAGCATTTATAATGAAAAATAAATATCATAGTAAATTTTCAAAAATATTTTAATAGCCGGAGGCGACGAACAGAGCTGGTGACCAACACCGTAGTTGGTCATTGATGGATCTGATGACATCTAATAAAATGTATGTTTTGTCATTATTTTTTTTTATCGGTAAAAAAAATTTGAACAAAATATATTATGTTGACTTTTGACCAGTAATATTGAGTGACAAATCAGTTGAAGTGTACAAAATAGTATCAAGTTGGGAAAGAATGTCCTTTGCGACTATTTAAAAATTAGAAAGAAAAAAAAAAGAATTAAGTTGTCAAAAAAAAAAAACAAAAACAAAAACAAAAGAAAAAGAAAAAGGAACGAAAGCGTTCTATTGCTTTGTATGTGTTTATCATGATCAACTTTTTTTTCCCCCTTTTAAGAACAACCGTCCTCAAATATTAAAAAAAGTAATTAAAAAAAAAAAAGCATACAAATATAATGGAGAATTTACCAACTACGACTTTAAAGTTGTCGCCATTTGTTAAAATAAAACAAAATTAGGTTGAACTATCTATCTTTTGCACTGCGACGTAAAATAATTTTTTTGACAATTAACTCATCCAAATTCTTCAATCAGTGTTTCCTTGCGATTTTGTAGTCTTCAAGAAGGCTTCTTGGTGTTTAATGTAGAGAAAGAAAAAAGATAACAAATTAATAGTACTCTAAAATTGACAATTGAAGTATTTGAGGTTGGGCATTAAATCACTCTATTTTATAAGTTGAATTTTTAAGATGAAAATTAAATCTGCCCAAAAATGCTAAAATGAGTAGCCTATCCATTCAGTTCAAGAATAGTAACTAGAGGAGATACAATCTTGAAAGTTGAGCTGGTAATATGTGTCATGACAATAATATTACTTGAAAATGAGACAAATTTCACAGGTTAGGATTGGGGGGGGGGGGAAATTATAGATCATATTTAGGTTGACATAAAATTGACATGAAAATAAATGGATTAATTTCGAGTTGAACATGACTAACCTGAACATGTCCTGTATGTTTTTTTTATGAGGTAAATGTCTATGTTGACATAAAATTGACATGAAAACAATGGGTTAATTTTAGGTTGGAAATGACTAACCCAAACACGTCCTGAAATTTTTTTTTTTTTATGAGGTATAACTTTTATATGACTTTGTTATGAACTTTTGATCATATATATTTTACTTATTCTCATAATCTTGGACTTTTTTTTTGTTTTTTTTGTTTGTTTTTTTTGTTTTGTCAATATAATCTTCCTATATGCTTAATTTTCATGGATGTTATCATATTTTTGTAGGTTGTGAGATTTTAGTTTTTTATAAGGTGTAAAGAAAAAAAAGTTTGTTATTTTCATGTCAATTTCATGTTATTACAGATTCACAGATCAATTTTATATGATACAAGTCATTTTTAAGTCATGTTGTGTTAACTAATCTAGTGGTTATTTTGTATCCATGTTCCGATATTTATAGGTTCACGTGTCATGGGCATGTTTGTATTGAGTCCAAATTAAAGTACAAACGATCAATACAATGATATGTAACATGACACACAATACAAATTGAGTCACTAAGAGTAAATAGATCATTTATTAATAAAGGTACTATATATTCTAGCTGTTTTAGGATCTGTTTCTTTTTTTGTTTTGTTTTTTGTTTTTTGTTTTTATTGAGTCGCTATGCATAATAAGTTAAATTTTAAAAATGAAAGCTCAATCCAACATTTTATGTTAGAAGATAAAAAATGAAAATGCTCTGGAACAAATTGCCTATATTTCACTCTCTCGTGTTTATTTCAAATTGTGTCTAGGTGGATGCACGTTACATGTCGTTTTGGTCAAGGGAGTTGATTTCTGGGAGTTGACTGACTTAGTCATGGTTTGTCGTTTTGAAGAAGAAGCTAGGAAGCCTGGGCCTCAATTGATTTGTTCGAATCCCATTTAATTCAAAATAAAGAGATCCGATGTCGTTTTTTCTGGTATGGAGCTTTAAATGAATCAGTGTGACTGTCGTTTTATAAGAAGATTTAGGTAATGTTTTTGTTGTCGTTTTAGGCCGAATTACATGTAGTTAGCAAACACATAAAAGAGAGAGAGTGAGAGAGAGATAATATGATATATGGTTTTTTTAGGATATAAAAAGAAGAAATTAGTGTGGGGGTTTTTTTTCCCCCTAAGGAAATAACCATTTCAAAATTAGTTGAAACGTTACATTTAGAGTATCTCCAATATAATATTAAATTATTTTGTCAATAACAAATTTTACTATATACATTAGTAAAGTGCTCTTCAATAAAGTGTTATTTTTTATGTTAAATTTGCCATTTATTAAATTATGTGGCAAATTTGTCATAAGAGCCATTGCCAAATTTAATGTTTAATTCTTATTAGTTGTTGTCTTAAATTTTTTATATAATTTATTACAAATTTTTCATTTTTTAGTTTTTTTAAATACTAAAAGTTCACTTTTACAAATTCTAAAACATTAGAAATGACATTATACAATAAACTAAAAAAATGTTATTTTTTACACTCTTTGATAATAAATGTAATATTGGCGTAGACAAAAGCATTGAACCTAGTTACATCTATGAAGTCACTCCTACAAAAATTACCTCTCAACAAGCAAGGTGCTATTTTTCTACTTACTAATTAATTAAAAAGATTTTTAAAAAAGGGTGCTATTTTAGTTATTTATTTATCATTATTATATTTCTTGCTTGGAAAACTAGCTTTTATTTAGCAAGCAAAAGGCCCCCCACAAAGGAGGCTGTCCCTTGGACACAACATAATTAAATAATTATAAATAAATAAATAAATAAAAAGAGAAACCAGAAAACTTTGAAGAGTAAGGCCAAACACACAAACTGTGATCACTTGTATTACATGTCCTTAATTGGGATCCAGTGAAAGAATTTAGAAACATCAAAAGACAAAAAAGAGTTTCTAAAATCCAAAAAGGACCCGAGTCTAAAGCATCAAAATACACCAGGTGGAGCATCAAGAATTCATTTAAGGAGATGAATAGGTGATTCAAAATTTGCAAATTTCCCAACAAGACTGCTCTAGAAAACGGACATTGAATGAAAACATGCAGCATTGATTCCCCATCGGCCGAGCATAAAGGATATCGAGTATCTAACTCAGGCCAAATTGCCGAAAGCCGAGCTCTAGATGGCAACACATCATTCCCGAGCAGCCATAGAAAAAGTTTAAGGCAATCATACCTTTGAATTTGCAAAATAACAGCCCTTAACCGAGAAATTGCCATTCCTCGAGAAAAGTCCATCAAGAAAAAGGAGAAGGCAGAGTATGAATAGCCAAAATCTAATCAGCAAACTTAGTAGTAAACAACAAGTCAAGTTTCTCACCATCCTAAGTTCAGTTTTCCTGCAGAAAGAGATCTATTTGTTGTTGATTGCATGAGCTTTCTTCCCAAAGAAGAGCGCCGTACATTGCAAGAAATCATGTCTCACAGTAAAAATTTGACATTAAGTTCACAACGATCAATATATCTTTCACAAGTAACAAATTCTAATTAATGAATTCCCTGAAGCAGATTTGATAAATCACACTCAATTTTAGTAAGAAGTTCAGTTATAACACAAACGCTTCTATAACATGAACGTGGAAATAGTCTGGAAACTAACAAGGGGTAACAACTTGGAATACGACTAGAAGTACTCGCCCTGAGCAGCTGACATACTCGACACGAAATTGACTTAAAATACTAGCTTTTGAATTTCTCATAGGCTAGTGAAAACAGTATTCGCCTATGCGCATCACCGATAGAGTCACTCCGAGGCTGTGCATCAAATGCAATTTCATGGATTGGCTGTCCATATTTGATGGCAAATATGTTTTGCACCTTGAATTTTGATGGACAGTATTGTTTTTTTTTTTTTTTTTTGCTGCTGCACCTTTTTTCAGAGGTGCATAACTGATTATGTTATGGACTGCTTCTTTTCTAGTCACAGAACTCATGTCTACTGTCATGGAATTGATTGTGTTGCAATCCCGAGTCTCCGTTGATACATGTACGTCTGTAGGCTTCTACTAATTCTTTTCAGTATTCTAGTAATTTATCTTATATACACACACAGAACACACTCTGTCTTTTAAACTGCTCTTTGTAGTAAATTATCTTAACAACCTTTGTACTTTTGTTTTCAAAAAATTTAATTTTCTATGGACTTTTTTATCTCATAGAATTTGAAACAAGTACTTTGCTTCATATAATCTGTAATTGTGTTTTGTTGCTTCATGTGCCGCAAAACCAATACTCACTAAAGAAGTACCTAAGTCGTACAAAGGTCCTTTAAAACAGTGGAATGGATAGGAATACAAAAGGAAAAAAAAAAAAAAGATAAATAATTAACAGTGTCATTAATAGAATGTTACAGTGAACAAAATCCTTCTGAAAGTAAAAGAAGGAACAACCTAGCTAAATCACGGGATGGATAAACCACAAGATCTAATCCTCTAGAAAAAGGATGTCTCGTTAAAACCTTGCAAGGAGAAAACCCCAAAGCTATAAGGGGAAAAAGTCCAAGCAAGGAAAAAAGAGTGCATGATCTTGAGCCGAAGCTTCCCTTATTTTACAGTCATCAACTTCAAAATATTGCTATAAGAAAAAGTTATGAAACTACTGTTGTTGCTGAAAATCTTCTTGCTCTCTGTCTTCTTCAGCTTGAACATTTGTATTAGTAGCCTGACTCGATCGAACGACTTGATCATACCACTGCAACTGAAGGGCTTGATCATACCAATGCGACTGGACGTATTCATCATCCCAAAGCGACTGGATGTATTCATCACACCATTGCGACAGAATAATGTTTGGATCAGAACCTTGCAATTGAAGGTTTGGATCAGAACCTTGCAGCTGGATGTTTGGATCAGAACCTTGCAGCTGAATGTTTGGATCACAACCTTGTGACTGAATGTTTGGATCGTAACCTTGCAGCTGAATGTTTGGATCGTAACCTTGCAACTGAATGCTTGGATTGCAACCTTGCGGCTGAATGTTTGGATCGTAACCTTGCAATCGAATGTTTGGATCGTTACCTTGCGACTGAATGTTTGGATCGTAACCTTGCGATCGAATGTTTGGATAGTTACCTTGCAGCTGAATGTTTGGATCATAACCTTGCGGCAAAATGTTATGATAATCTTGCAACGGCTGACTATCATGATAACCTTCTTGCTGATTATGTTGTTGTGGAAGACAATCAAGGTAGGTCTGTGGTACTAGTGGCTCCTGGTCTTGATGAAGATGATTAGCAGCGTAATTTGGTTCCGTGTGCAGCTCCTTGTTTTGTGGAGGCTTCTCCGGCAGTGCGCTAATTTGTAGCACTTGTTTACTGCTTTTGTTATACAGCTTGCATAAAACATACCCCTCCGTCTGTAAAATAACAATAAAATTAATAAAAAAAAGATCATTACTATTAAAACTACTTGTTTTGCACACTATGTATGAAAAAGCAGTATTGAACATGTATGCAAGTAAATACCTTCTTCGAGTAAGATGGAATAGTATACTCATGCATGAGCCAATCGGTCTTTTGTTTTCTTCTCGGTTTTGTGGTAAACTAACATCATCTTGTCACCAATTTTACGACCGTTGCCACCTCTTATAGGTATCTTGGAAGTACTAGCCCTCCAAGTACCGCCAGGAGCTTCACGATTAGGACGACTGCCATTAGCATACTTGAGCTTAGTTCTGGTAAAGAAATACATCTCTTTTCCCTTCTTGCTCCATATAGCTCTGTTTGTTAACAAAAGAAGTATATTATTATTAAGACTCGTTCTTTGATTCATATTGCTAATGAAAAACTAGATAACACATATAACAACCTCCGCCACTATTTGACTGACGGATTAGACCACTCTAAAGAAACAAGATGCCATCTATATATCCGCCCAAAAGAAAGAAAGAAAAAGGAAAAGGAAATATAACTGAACAGACAGAAGTAGTAAACAAAGACAAGCATAGGGAAAATTTTGAAGAAATAATAAGAGAGTGAGACGTACGTTCAAGTTCCAGAGGAGAGTACTTGTAGAGATCAACTTCTTTGACTATGTCGGCAGGTAGATCCTGGTCCAACACTTTCTTCACCAAGTAGTCAGTTATGAGCTCCTCGTCAGACGGTAGAAACCGATACCCTATCGGAAACTCGATCGGATTGAACCCTCCGGTCCGTTGTCACCGGAGGGTATTACACTCCCATGCACAGGCACAGCAGTAGCAGCTGCTTCTTGGTTGGGCTTCATTGAAGTCAAAAACAAAAAGATGAAAATCAAGAAGGCTTGTCGGTGGCGTAGGTTGTGGAGAAAGAAAAGAGAAAACAAGATTAATGGAATGGAGAACGTTAGGGTGAGGGGTCTTTTTTATATCGGTTTTATTTTTAGTCCTGTTAGGATTTCGATTCACCATTGCCAAAATTTGTTTATCACGAATTTTGTGGAATTGCATGGTAATTAGGATTCTAATTCGTAAATGGAGTTAAAGATTTAAAATTAAGTAATCCTATTAATGCATGGAAATCACTCCTACTCAAACTTGCGTTTTAAAATTTTTCTTTCTTATCTTAGAAAATGAGATTGATCAAATCTTTTCTGAAATCGGGAGCCAGCAAAAAAAGAAAAATAAAAAATAAACATTACAATTGTTTTTTAGTCACAATTTTTTTTTTTTGACATAATTAAAAAGTAATATTATCATTAAGTTTTGAACATGAAGCATGCATTTGGTGTATAAGTTTGGAGTTGAAAATTTTGAATCAGAGTGGTTTAACTTTTCAAAAATAGTTAAAATTTTATTCACTTCTAAATATATATATATCTATATATATATATATATATATATATGAGTTGTGTTTTTTTAGTTGAAATTATTGCTCCAAACACCCCAGAAAAACTCTATGATTCGTTCCCTCTCACAAGCTAACCCCGCTAAGGTTTTTTAGTCACAATAATTATCCTTTTTATTTTCACTATCATAATAATTACATTCTATTCTATTCCAAGATTTTTTTTTTTACTAGGTGGAAAAGTTCTGTACAATTTTTTTTTAATAGGAAAATTTTCGTTCAAATTAAAATTAAGTACATACACCAATACTAAAGATGAAATAACCGTGTAATATAAGAGATATAATTATTGACTAAGATTAATTACATCAGTAAAATCTGAGTAAGCTTGGTGAGAAGGACATAAGCCGAGACCTAGTGACTAGAAAATTCATCGAATTCCTTAACGATCCTATAATCGAGCATGTACAAAGCTATTTTTGAAAAAAAAAAAAAAAAAAAAAAACATTTACAGTCGATGAATATTCTAATTTATCGAGAGATAGTCACTTATAGCATAAAGACTGCTACAAACTCCGTATGGCTGTAATACAAATGAAACCCATAGATATATACCGCTAAACAAACAACTCAAGCAAAACACACAAATAAAAACAAACTGGTGGTGTGGGAACTACCTCATTTATTACAAAATTAATACTAAAAGAAAAACAAAGCATGAATATAAAATAATACCGCCTGCAAAATTCTCACTCCATGGGGAACAACCATTCCGCCGCACCCCACAATTTAGAGGAAATCAATCGGCTCGATTGGAGGTAAGAGATTGTGCACCAACCATCAGATCACCAAGGTTTTGCTAAATCCCAAATCATTGATAACTCATTGGGTTAAATCTGGTTAAGAAACTCCCAGTTAGGACCCCTTTGACTCCATGCTCACCGAGATCACCAAACTGCTGATCACCTTCGTCAACTACGAAGATGGCGATAACAGCAAAAATCTCACACAAAGGGAAACCGTAGTTTATAGAAACTTGAGAGAAAAAAGGGGAGAGAAAAGACTCTTGAAACAACCGGTTCCAAATAAATAGTAATTAGAAGAAAAACAGTGCTCCTTTTCCGCTATGGAAAATTTTTTCACTCTTATATCCTTTTTACTTTGTTGACGTTTTTTTTTAATTTTAATTGTTTCTTAATAGAATCTAATAAGATACAATTTTTAACTCTAAAAGATATTGTCAAAACTAACAATGATCACCGACAGCAGACGGCGATTTAATTTTTTTGTCTTTTGTACTAATATCATACTTCGTTATAGGCATAACCTAGATACAATACCACACTTGACTTGACTTTATAAAAAAGGTGTATATATGTTGAATTATATCCCCACCCCAAGTTTTAATTTTAAGTGCTTTAACTTAGTTACTTTTTTTTTTTAATCACGCTTTCTTTCTTTTTTCCATAGTGTTGCTCACTAAAATTTTTATTCTTTTAACTTGCTCTTTAAAGTCTTTTTTTTTTTTCTCAATTTCTTTAAGCATGTGTTTTGGGAAATAATTAAAGGAAAATTTTCATTTCAGTTAAGTTGTGCATTTAACTGATAATATGTTCGGAAAACAAAAATATCAATATAAATCTTGTTTTGTTTGTTTCGAACTTATATGTAATTTAAAAAATAATAATTTTATTTGAACTTATATATTTAAAGTTAAAGTTATGAAGTTTTAAAGTTTAAGTTTTTAACTTAAAATTCGTTAGTTACTTTATCAAACTCTTCAGTAAGTGAAACATTGATCTTTAATTTGTTTTAGCAATATCAATTATGCACTCAAAACGTTAACAATTGATGATAAAATCCATTACAAACGTCTACGTCTATTCTTAACCGAATAAATAAGAAAGAATTTCAGAAAGAGTAATAAAATCAGAACTTACTAAAATTGAAAATAGCCCTATTTAATTATGTTTTATCATTATTATAATTTAAAAAATTATGTTAAAAACCCAACCGTAATCAACGTCATGGGCTTAATGTTGGTCATGCGACCCGAAAGTCTCACTTATTTACTTTTGGGATCTTCGAGATTGGTAATTGTTGTATTTTATTATGCGTATTGCCTTTTGTGGTTCTTTTGTGGTTCTTTGTTCTGCTTTCGAGATCTTTAATATTCGTATCTTCAACAATGAAAATCCTGTATACACAGATTTTTATTTTTATTTTTATTTTTTGCTAAAAGATTTTTTTTTTTTGTTGGTTATTCTATGACCTATTTTGTTGACTGCTGATGGTACGACAATGATTATTTTAGCTAGAATTGTAACCATGTATTAGTTTTGATTTTGTTCAAAATTCTTGCATTTCATCAAAGTATTTTCTGTTGGTTGTTGCTGGTTGTGATTTTGTGGTGTAAATATGATTATTTAGATACATGATCATATATTAATTTTTATTTTGCTTAAATTTTTTGCATGGATTGATCTTTCAATCTCTAGGTATATTTGGAGTCTAATATTTCTGCTTTAAATCAGCTAGCTACACTTTCTTAAGCCTGTGATTGACGTTCTTAAGCAAATGTGAATTTGAAATAATTTTTTCTCCTTCTTAGTTTTAAATAAGTTTAGAGATGAGATTTTAACCACAGTTATATACTCTATTTTTATCCATAAAATGCCCACACGTGCGAAGCACGCTTCCTAAACTAGTTAAGATTAAAAATGTTTTTTTTTTTTTGTAATTATTTTATAAGCATTCATCGTATTTTATGATTGTCGAATATTAGAAGATAAATCTTATGTTTTTTTTTTTTGGTCAGTTGAGATTTTGCTCTTGTTAAATGAAAACAATAGTTAGCATAAAAAAAGAAAGAAAGAAAGAAAGAAAGAAATTAATAAAGAAATACATAATCTTTCTTGGTTGAGAAAAACTTTTTTTTTTCATGAGAAAAGTTTTTCCAATAGGCTTGTTGTTTATGTTACATTTCTAGATAAAATTAAAATTAAAACTAAAGCGAGGTAGAAGGATTAAATTAGGTATTATGAATATAATATCTAAAAAAACTGATTTTATGAATTAAGTGTAAATATTTACAAAGTAGTGCAAATATAACCACTATATATGCAACGGCGAAGCGGGCCAGCCGACAGCTGCCCCCTAGCCCAATTACCTTCTTTGTTTTTAATTAAGTTCCTAATTTGTCCTCTGAAATTTCAAAGTTACAAAAATTACTTAGATTTTTTAAAAAATATTTCAATTAGGTCCCAAAATTTGACTTATGAATATATATTGTTTTATATTTAAAACCCCAAATAAATAAAAAATCAATTATACTACTATTTAAATTCATATATTAGACTTTTTGAAGTTGGTTAAATTAGATTACGAAGTTTACATAATAAAAAAGAAATAATATAAAGCCAGATATTTTTTTAATTTAAAATTTAGTTTGAGTAACGCCCCCTTAAAAAAAATTATGACTCTGCCACTGTAAGTGAATATCTAGTGAAACCCATCTTTTCTCATGATATGGTTTTTAATAAATAGTAATATTACACACTATTTTTCTTCCCAAAATACACCCTTAGTTAGGGTTCACATATTTACCAACCGGCACCCGGTCATAATAGGGCGGGTTTTAAGGGTTTCAAATGGGTATGTGTGTGGGTATGAGGGGCTAATATCATTTGTATAGACTTTAAAGATGCAACAATGAAGAAAGGTAATTATGTGAGCACAAATAATAACAAAAATTAAGCTAAAATAATTAATTATTCTAGTAGAACTTTTAACATTATTGAAAATTGTTTTGAAGAAATATTATTACATCTGTACTCAATTATTTTGCTCAAGATAAATAACTTCATATTAATCATTAAAAATTAAGTAAATAGGCAGTTTGAAACAATCATTAAAGTAAATGGTCGATATTTTTTTATCAGTAATTAACCATAGTCGATAGTAATTGATCATTTTTTTCAGTGAAAAATACATATTAATATTATTTAATTATTAATTAATTATAGTCTATCAATGATTAACTGATTAAATCATTAACAAAACAAGAAAAATTACGTTGGGTGACCTTTTTAGTCAACTAACCTAAGAGGTAGCCAAACATTTTTTATTTAACAAAATGGTTTTTTATCAAATTTTTAGATTTGATCAATCAGTGATATAATGTGTTGTGGTATCACGACTAAATTAAATATATTACATGGTGGATCACTGATTGACCATTTAAGAAAATTGATTAATCATTTCAGAAAAATGACCTTTTAACTAAATTTTAAAAACTTCGACTATTTGCTAAAGAATTTCTTAAAAAAACCTATTTAATTATAAATCCCTAAAACACAGTTATTTTGTAATTTCATCAAATTTTGTCGTTTATAAAAAAATTTCTAGAACAGATTTATCACATTTTCAATATTCATTTACATATGCATCTCTCATTATAATGTGCAAGTAAATTTTCACAATATTTATGACTAAAATATGCTCTCCCTATATTTTTATTATGCAGATAATAGAATAAATTTGTCAGTCTAAAATAATATAAAACGTAAACACTAAAACCCAATCTCATAAAGTTAAGAAAGTTTATGAATCTCTATCATATTTTACCAATAGCACAAATTTAACTACCTAATATCTTAAACAAAAAATATGACCGCTCAAATTTGAAAATAAGAAATAAATAAATAGCATTTTTTTAATAAATAATTGTAAATTAAAAAAAAAAAAAAAGAAGAAGAAGAAGAAGGTTTTTTTTAGAGGACTTTTTAAGAGGAAGAAATAAATTATAGTTTTCAGAAAATAATTACAGTAAAACTTTATTTTAAAAATATTTGAAGTAAATATCAATAAATAATAAATATACACAAAATTTTATTAATGTGTTGTAAATTTGTTATTTATTCAACGAATTTTTCTTTTGCCTAGTAAATTTGTTTTTACTTTAAATATTTTCAAAATCTTTCTATTTAACTTAAGCGAGAATGAGCCAAATGGCATAATGGAAGATGTACATTTAACAACATAGCCTATTTTGAAAATTTAGAAAATTAGAGCATATTTAAGTTCTAATTTTTTTAAAATACCGGTTTTGCCCTTCCACCATCTTCTCCGATCTCCTCGGATCTATGCCGTTACAGGCGCCAGTGAACGACCTCCCCAGATCTCGCTAGTCGTCTTCTTCGTCAAGCCATAGATTGCCGATCGTAGCGACTCCAGGACGAAGATTGGAGACTCGCGAACTCACAAAATCAACACCACTGGCAAGATTAGTCGCGCGACCTCGTCAGGGAAGCAGCACCATTGACGACGAACCAGCGCGATGGCTCTCGCCATGTTGGTGACAGACTCGCGAGGACAGAGTGCATCTTGGAGTACTGTAAGGAGCTCGCTTTCTCGTGAGCTCATCACTATCGCGACCTTCAGCGATGGCGGCAGCAGTTGTAACGACGGCGGCAGTGGCAAGATGTTACATTCCCTCGAGTCTTGTCTCGTGATTTCTCGGTCGTCGGCTTTGGGTCTGGTGCTTCGAGTGGCATCGGTTGTCAGCTTCGAGTGGCGTCTCGCAATTTCTTGATTGATTCTTTGTCTTCTCCGGCGACTATTACTATCGCGAACTCCCCGGAAGACGTCACAATCGCGAACTCCAGCTGCGATCTCGGAACACGGATCGAGTAGGCAATGGTGGCGATCTCAGGAGATGAGTCAAGTATGAGATGGCGGCAGCTCACGAAGCTCCGTGATTTCCGGCGATATGATGACGTTGGCGGCGGCGGCGGCGGCGGCGGCAATTTGGAATTAGGGTTAGGTTTGATTAAATTTGGGATTTAATTTGAAACATTTTTGGGGTGTATTTTATAATTTAAGAAAGTTAATAAATAAATAGAATAAAAAAATAAAAAAATTATTCATTTATGAAAATCAATATATTTACACGTAAATATTTGAATTTTTTTAAAATTAATATTTGGATTTATTAAATATACAAAAAATTTCCGTAAATATACAGATTCACAAGTTAATAAAATAATTTACTCAACAAATTTAATATATTTAAAAGGTAAATCTAAATCAAGTAATTATTTTTTTTTATAAATTTTTATATTTAAATGTTAAATGTGAGAACTATCTTTTAAATCTTACTTAATAAATATTAACTTTTACCCGTAATATTAAATTTTTTTTTAAATCTACATAATAGATTTTGTTGGTATATAACTTCTATACCGTTAATTGAAATCTATGGTCAGAATTTTTTATACCATCAATGAGGTAATATAGTTTTAGGGTCGTTTGAAAATCAAGTTTGAACTTGATTTTTTAAATTCAAGTTTTGTTTTTTCTCTCAGAAGTCTTTGTCTTTTTTCCAAAAAGTTTTTAATCTTTTCTGAAAAATCAACAAAATTTACTATTTAAACTTCAAAAACTCAACTCAAACTCATTCACCAAACGGACTCTTAACCCATTGTAGAATTGTCCAAAAAAAGTTGTCTTAAAAAAAAAAAAAAGAGAGAAAACCACCGTAAGCGTTTTTTGTCGACCAGAAGAGGGGAAAAAAAAATAATCCATTTGACCTCGCCCTTGATTCGCTACTCTCCGACGTCGGAGCAAAGAAAGGACCGGACGGCAATGCTGACCACAAGAGCTCCTGGTAATCCTTCTTTCTCTTCTCTCTTCAGAATTTTCAGTACCCAATTCCGTTCTTCTGCTTCTTTCACCATTTCTGATGAAAAATCCATTGCCCATTTGGAGAAATTAGTCAAAACTCGATGTAAATCCAGAAACCTGACTGTAAATGAAGCTTTGGGTTATTTCAATTCCATGATTCAAATGCGACCCTTGCCCTCTATTCGGGCTTTCAATCACTTGCTTAGCTCACTGTTTTGGTGTAAAAGAAACGGAAGAGAATAGAGAAAATCGAAGGGTTTGAGGCGTAGAAATTACTTTCCTTAAGGTTTTATTTGCCCCCACTATAAACAGTTTGCTATCGGGTGTTTTGGCAAATTACCTCGAAGATACAACAAACCCACGAATTTAATAAGTAGCAATCTTATTAAATTCCAGAACAAGATGTAAAACTAATATCAGAAATTGGAGATTTATAGCCTTTGATATGCATGTTCATGAAGCATTGCAACAGATACAACAGTCGCACCTTTTGACCCAACAATCGCAACAGATACAATAATCGCACCTTTAAATTAAAATGTGTCTTTTCAATCAAAAAACGTATCTGTTAAATGGTGTCTTTTCAGTCAAAAAACATATCTGTTTCAACAGACATACCTATTGGTCATCAGAAATAAATATGACCGTTAGATTGAAATAATTCAATTAACAGTTTAAATTAAATCTGAAATCTCTCAAATCCGACCGTTAGATCATGTCCGATCGAATTAACGGTCCAGATTTAATTTGGAAAAACACTACATTGAAAAAAGGATTGCTCCTTGACTCCTTGCGACAATGCGTATGTGCGAAGTGCAAAGTGCGCCCTAATAAGCGCCCTAAACGCCCAATCGCCCTCGCGCGCGCGTGTGGTGGTGCATAGTAGTAGCATAGTCCCCACTATACACTAGTAATCTTTATACTTCACTTGTTTCATTTTATACCACTATGCTTACTTGTGCTTTTCCAATGTGTGACTTTTGTTTCCACTACCCAATGGTAGTACAAGAGATATTACAATCTCTCTAACATGAGCTGCTTAAGGGAATGTTCAACAATCGGAGGATTAAACCGAGTTCATATTGTTTTAGTCCGATGATGGCGATAGCAGCAAAAATCTCAAAGGGAAACCGTAGTTTATAGAAACTTGAGAGCCAAAAGGGGGAGAGAAAAGACTCTTGAAACAACCGGTTTAAAATAAATAGTAATTAGAAGAGAAAGAGTGCTTCTTTTCCGCCATAGAAAATTTTTTCACTCTTATTTCCTTTTCACTTTGTTGAAGTTATTTTATTTTTTATTTTTAATTTTAATTGTTACTTAAAAAAATTTAATAAGATATAACTTTTAACTCTAAAAGATATCGTCAAAACTAACAATGATCACCGACAACAGACGATGATTTAATTTTTTTGCCTTTTGGACTAATATCATACTTCGTTATAGGCATATCCTAGATACAATACCACACTTGACTTGACTCTATAAAAAAGGTGTATATACGTTGAAATATATCCCCACCCCAAGTTTTAATTTTAAGTGCTTTAACTTAGTTACTTTTTTTTTTTTTTTTAATCACGCTTTCTTTCTTTTTTTTCCCATTGCTCACTAAAATTTTTATTCTTTTAACTTGCTCTTTAAGTCAAATTTTTTTAAGCATGTGTTTTGGGAAATAATTAAAGGAAAATTTTCATTTGAGTTAAATTGTGCATTTAACTGATTGGAATTAAAAAGTATAGAAACTTATAATATGTTCGGAAAAAAAATATCAATATAAATCTTGTTTTGTTCGTTTCGAACTTATATGCAATTTAAAAAATAATAATAATTTCATTTGAATTTATAAATTTAAAATTATGAAGTTTTAAAGTTTAAGTTTTTAACTTAAAATTCATTAGTTACTTTATCAAACTATTTAGTAAGTGAAACATTGATCTTTAATTTGTTTTAGAAATATCAATTATGCACTCAAAACGTTAACAATTGATGATAAAATCCATTACAAACGTCTATTTCTTAACCGAATAAATAAGAAATAATTTCAGAAAGAGTAATAAAATCAGAACTTACTAAAATTGAAAATAGCCCTACTTAATTATGTTTTATCATTATTATAATTTAATCCTCAAATTAAATTTTGTTAAAAACCCAACCGTAATCAACGTCATGGGCTTAATGTTGGTCATGCGAACCGAAAGTCTCACTTATTTACTTTTGGGATCTTCGAGATTGGTGCGTATTGCCTTATTTTGTCGTTCTTTGTTCTGCTTTTTTAATTTTAATTTTAATTTTAATTTTTTGGGATAGGATCCACCTCAACAGTTTCTACAAATCATTTATCCTATATATAAAGGTACAAACTAATATTGTTGAGAATAGACAAATTATATAATTACTTTCCCATTAAAACATTTGTTGATTTTGCTGTTCCAATGAATATATTTTGCTAAAATCGCATGATGTAATGGTTGGTTTGTTTGAATTATTTACTTCGTCATCAACTGAAGCTCAGGAATTCAAAAGAATTAATATTCGTATCTTTAACAATGAAAATCCTGTATACAAAGATTTTTATTCTTATTTTTTGCTAAAAGATTTTTTTTTTTTTTTTGTTGGTTATTCTATGACCTATGATGTTGACTGCTGATGGTACAATAATGATTATTTTAGCTAGAATTGTAACCATGTATTAGTTTTGATTTTGTTCAAAATTCTTGCGTGTCATCAAAGTATTTTCTGTTGGTTATTGCTGGTTGTGATTTTGTGGTATAAATATGATTATTTAGATACATGATCATATATTATTTTTTGTTTTGCTTAAAATTTTTGCATGGATTGATCTTTCAATCTCTAGGTATATTTTGGAGTCTAATATTTCTGCTTTAAATCAGCTAGCTACACTTTCTTTAGACTGTGATTGACGTTCTTAAGCAAATGTGAATTTGAAATAATTTTTTCTCCTTCTTAGTTTTAAATAAGTTTAGAGATGAGATTTTAACCATAGTTATTATATACTCTCTATTTTAATCTATAAAATGCCCACACTTGCGAAGCATGCATCTTAGTTATGAGATGGTTTTTATGAGATGGTTTTTAGTAAATAGTAATATTACAAACCATCTTTCTTATGAGATGGTTTTTAGTAAATAGTAATATTACAAACTATTTTTCTTCCCAAAATACACCCTCAGTTAAGGTTCACATATTTACCAACGGGCACCCGGCCATACTAGGGAGGGTTTCAAATTGGTATGTGGGGACTTTAAAGATGCAACAATGAAGAAAGGTAATTAGGTGTGAGCACAAATAATAACAAAAGTTAAGCTAAAATAATTAAAAATTCAAGTAGAACTTTTAACATTTCTGAATTAGAAATTGTTTTGAAGAAATATTATTACATATGTACTGGATTATTTTTCCCAATATAAAGAGCTTAATATTAATCATTAAAAATTTGACAAATAAGCAGTTTGAAACAATTATTAAAGTAAATGGTCATTTTTTTATTTAGAAAAATTGTTATTAATTAGTAATTAACCATAGTTGATAGTAATTGATCATGGTTTTCGGTGAAAAATACATATTAATATTATTCAATTATTGATTAATCATAATCTATTAATGATTGACTGATTAAATCATTAACCGAAAAAATGATCTTTTTTAGTCACCTAATCTAAGATGTAGCCAAACATTTTTTTTATTTAGCAAAATGGTTTTTTTATCAATTTTTTAGATTTAGTCAATCAATGATATAATGTGTTGTGGTATCACGACTAAATTAGTTATATTATATGATAAATCAATGATTAACCATTTAAAAAATTAATTAATCATTTCAAAAAAAATGACTTTGTAACTAATTTTTATAAACTTCGGCTATTTGTTAAAGAACTTGTTACAAAAAAAACCTATTTAACTCTAAATCCCTAAAAAACAGTTATTTTGTTAACTTCACCAAGTTTATTAAAAAATTTCTAAAACAGATTTATCACATTTTCAATATTCATTTACATATGGATCTCTCATTATAATGTGCAAGTAATTTTTCACAATATTTATGACTAAAATATGCTCTCCCTTTATTTTTATTATGCATACATTAGACTAAATTTGTCAGTATAAAATAAAATAAAACGTAAACACTAAAAACCAATCTCATTAAGTTAAGAAAGTTTATGAATCTCTATCATATTTTACCAATAGCACAAATTAACTTCCTAATATCTTAAGCAAAAAATTTGACCGCTCAAATTTGCAAATAAGAAAGAAATAAATAGCATTTTTTCTCCATAAATAATTGTAAATTAAAAAAAAAAAAAGAAGGCATTTTCAAGAAAATTTTTTGAGAGGGAGAAAAAAAATTATAGTTTTCAAAAAATAATTAAAATAAATAATATATTTTTAAAATATTTGAATTAAATAACAGTAAATAACAAAAAAATATAAAGTAAATTTTATTTATATGTTGTAAATTTGTTATTTATTTAACAAATTTTTTTTTAACTGATAAATTTGATATTTACTTTAAATATTTCAATTTCATGATTCAAATGCGACCCTGGCCCTCTATTCTGGCTTTCAATCACTTGCTTGGCTCAGTCTCCAACATGAACCACCACTCCACTGTCGTCTCTATGTTGAGAGAGATGGCGGGTTGTGCTTGTTTTCGACCCGATGTCTATACGATGAATATTGTTATCAAAAGTTTATGTTGTTTGAAGAAGGTGGATTTAGGATTCTCTGTTTTGGGAACTATGATTAAAACGGGTCATAAGCACGATGCTTGTACGATGAATACGCTACTCGATGGGCTTTGCAAGGAAGGCGCAATGGCCATGGCGTCGGAGTTGTTTCGGGAAATAGTAGAGAAGGGACACCCGTGTAATGATGTCACTTATGTGACTATGATTAATGGGTTTTGTAATGCTGGAGAAACTTGGAAGGCGCTCGAGCTGCTTAAGCGAATGTGTCAAGATAAGGGGTTTAAACCCACTGTAGAGTGTATTAGTCCGATCTTGAAAAGCCTTTATAAGAAAGGTTGTATAGATGAGGCCTTGATCTTGTTTCGAGATATGATTAACCTTGGTGTTGTGCCGAATGTTGTCGCTTTTACGTATTTGATTCACGGGTTGAGCAGATTGGGTTGGTCAGATGATGCCAAAAGATTGCTGCTTGAAATGTTTGATTATGGAGTTCAGCCTAATGTACGTATCTATACATCTGTAATTCATTCTCCTTGTAAGGAGGAGAAATTTCAGGAAGCGGTTCCACTATTTGAAATGATGGTTAGAAAAGATATACAGGCTGATGTTTTGATCTTTAACTCTCTTATTTCTACTTTGTGCAAGTGTGGTCAATGGAAAGAAGCAACAATGTTTCTGGAAAACATGGTCAAATACGGAGTCTCTCCGAATATTGCTACATTCAATAGTATCTTGGACGCTCAGTGCAAGGAAGGGAGAACCGTGGAGGCGCTTTATCTTGCGGAAGCAGTGGTTGAGAAAGGTTTATTTCCTGGTGTCATCGCCAATAGTTCTTTGCATAATGGATTGTGCCATTCAAGTAAATTGGAGGAAGCTAAGGGATTGTTTGATTATATGCTGACTGCAAATATGTTTCCCAATATTGTAACTCTGAACATAGTTTTGAATGCTCTGTGCAGCGAAGGATTGATGGACAAAGCTCAACAGTTGTTTGCGTTAATGATTGAACATAGAAAAGAGATTAACACAATTACTTACAACACCTTGATCAAGGGATACTGTTGTCTAGGTGAAGTCGATAAAGCAGAAGACATGTTTGATCAGATGATAGTGACGGGTGTCCTTCCCGATACCATCTCCCATTACACGTTGGCTTATGGTTACACAAAGGTCAAAAGAATAGATCTCGCTTTCATGCTTCTCAAGTACATGATCCAGAAAGGATTGCAGCCGAATGATGTAACACGTGATGTTTTGAAAAGTATTAATGCTTATAGGTTTGAGGCCTCCTTTCAATGACTCTCAATGAGGTGAGATCAAGAGCAGCTTATAACGCTATAAGTTATTCTATATTTTATTTAGTAAGTGTTACGCTTAGAATTTCAAGGATATTAGAATGTACAATAAGGAAGTTTGACCTGCTTTTTTGTGCCAAAGCTTTACAGTGCTTAGACAGTACTTGTTTGATGAAATAAGTATCAAATTAGGCATAAAAGCAACATTGTCACGTATCCAAGCAGGAGTTTTATTGTATATGCGTGTACATGTACTTTTCGCTTGAGTAAGAGGATATTTCTATATTATGGTCTTTTATGGATTCTCATGTTGTTGGTCTGTTTTTCTTACTGCAGTATTTTTGGTGGATAAGTATTGTGTGTCGCTTAATGAATTCCGTTTCCTGTCTTTTGGTAATTATACATATCTATCTACACACACAGAACACACACACACACACACTGTGTTTTCAAACTGCTCTTTCCTTATAGTTATAGAGATTGGCGAAATCTGACTATGCTTATTCTTAGTCTGAACAATTTACTATCATCTTATTTACCAACGGTTGACTGATGATTCATTGGCAGTGGAAAGTGTCAGAGCTATTTTTATCCCACAATCTGTGTCATAGCCTTTTCAGGAACATCACCAGACCTACAACAAACCTGAAGTAAAACAGCAATTAAGTGACGGCTCTATTAGGTCTTCTAGCTTCACCATGCAACGGAGAGTCAGGTCTCCTTTTTGCCACCATTTTTTCCATATCAATTTTTGCCTGTTACTTGATCTCAATTCTTCTAAATTCCATCGAATTTCAGGTTCAGTCGTATGCCACTGGGCACTTACATAGCATTACAAGGATCTTCTCGGCTTGTAGGTATCCTTCTGTGCACGATTTTCCCATATCAAAATTTTCTTGTGGCTTGAACTCAATACTTTTTAGTTCATCCAAGTTTTCTGGTTCACCCCTATGCCATTGGAAATTGACTTGTTTCTGTCAATTCCAGTGTTGAACTCGTCCGTAGGAGATGTCATGCAAAGATGCATAAGCTTTTTTTTTTTAAATTTATTTCGAAATGGGTGCATAGTTTTATAGTGTTTGAAAGGAGTATGTTGTTTT
The DNA here is from genome assembly GCA_008635985.1 of Ficus erecta. NCBI lineage: Eukaryota > Viridiplantae > Streptophyta > Magnoliopsida > Rosales > Moraceae > Ficus > Ficus erecta. Next base: position 237,668 of record BKCH01000162.1, read on the forward strand.
ACTTGATCTGTAGTTTTTTTTTAATTTTAATTTTCACTTAAGAAGTATGCGAGCTGCACGAGGGAGTGGAATTTAAAGTGACTGCAGATTCTTTAAAATAGTGGAATGGATAGGTGTAGAAAGGATAAAAATAAATAAATAAATAACTGTGTCATTAATGATTAAAAGTTACATAGAACAAAATGCTTCAAAGTATAACAAGAAAGAATAAAAGAAACATGCTAGCTAAATCATGGGATGGAATAACCACAATATCTAATCCTTTATGAAAAGGACGCCTCGTTAAAACCTTGCAAGGAGAAAACCCCAAAGCTACAAGGGGAAAAAGTCCAAACAAGGAAAAAGAGTGCATGATCTTGAGCCGAAGCTTCCCGTACATTGCAGTCATCATCTTCCAAATGTTGCTATCTAAAAAAGTGAGAAAACCACTGCTGTTGTTAAAAATCTTCTTGCTCTACGCCTTCTTCTGCACGAACATTTGTATTAGCGACCAGACTCAATAGCTGCTCCTGATTTTGATTTTGATTTTGTTGATCAGGTACATATTCCAATGGTGTCACATCAATTCCCATTTGAGCATACTCATCGATTGTGAATAATTCATTGGCAGATTGTAAGTCCAGGTATTGATAACCTTCCAACGGCTGATTATTTTGAAAACCTTGCAGCTGAAGGTTTTGAGAACCTTGCAGTGGCTGATTGTTTTCATAACCAAGATTTTGCCGCGGAAGATAATCAGGGTAAGTCTCTGATATTTGTGGCTCCTGGTTTTCCTGAAGAAGATAAGCAGCGTGATTTGGTTGCGGGTGCAACTCCTTGTTTTGACGAGGCTCCTCCTGCTGTGTGCGAATTTGGAGCACCTGTTTACTGCTTTTGTTGTAGACCTTGCATAAAACATACCCCTCTGTCTGTAAAATAACAATAAAAAAAATTCATTACTATTTAAATTACTGGTTTTGCACACTATGTATGATAAAGCAGTATTGAACATGTATGCAAGTAAATACCTTCTTCGAGTTAGATGAAATAGTATACTCATGCATGAGCCAATCGGTCTTTTGTTTCTTTTCGCTTTTGTGGTAAACTAACATCATCTTGTCCCCAATTTTACGTCCGTTGCTACCTGTTATAGGTATCTTGGAAGTACTAGCCTTCCAAGTACCACCAGGAGCTTCACGATTAGGACGACTTCCATTAGCATACTTGGGCTTTGTTCTGGTAAAGAAATACATCTCCTTTTCCCTTCGTGCTCCATATAGCTCTGTTTATTAACAAAAGAAGTATATTATTACGACTCGTCCTTTGATTCATATTGCTAATGAAAAAGTAGATAACACTTGTAACGACTTATGCCACTATTTGACTAACGGATTAGACCACTCTAAATAATAAGATTCCATATATATCTACCCCCCGCCCCCAAAAAAAAAAAAAGAGAAAAAAAGAAAGAAAAAGGAAAAGGAAATATAACCGAACAGAACAGTAGTAGTAAACAAAGACAAGCGTAGGGAAAATTTTAAAGAAATTATAAAAGATAGAGAGTGAGACGTACTTTCAAGTTCTTGAGGAGAATACTTGTAGAGGTCAACTTCTTTGACTATGTCGGCAGGTAGATTCTGGTCCAACACTTTCCTCACCAAGTAGTCAGTTATGAGCTCTTCGTCAGACGGTAGAAACCGATACCCTATCGGAATCTCGATCGGATTGAACCCACCATTGTCACCGGAGGGTATTACACTCCCATGCAGTGGCACAGCAGTAGCAAGTGCTTCTTGGTCCGGCTCCATTGAAGTGAAAAAAACAAAAATATGAAAATCAAGAAGGCTTCTTGGCGGGGTCGTTGTGGTAAAAGAAAAGAGAGAGCAGGATGAAAAAGTTTGGAGAACGTTAGGGTCATTATATATAGGTGTATTGATATAGTCCTATTACGATTTAGATTCACCATAACCAAATCTTGTGGATGTTTATCACAAATTTTGTGGAATTGCATGCTAATTAGGATTCTAATTCCTAAAAGGAGTTAAAGATTTAAAATCTAATTAGTCCTATGGGAATTACTCCTACTCTGTTTAAGTTTATGAGGAAGACACCTGCTTTTTTAAAGTACGTGTTCAAATTTATATTTAAATTTTTGCTTCTCTTATCTTAAAAAATGGATTTATCAAATCTTTTTTGAAGTCGTATAATGGGAGTTGGCACAGCACAAAAAACTAAAAAATAAAAAAAGATTACAATTGTTTTTTTATCACAAATTTTTTTATTTATATATATTAGAAAAGAAATGATACTAATCCTCACATTTTGAAGTGAAAACTACCATGACACCTTCCCGCTAGTCTAGCTAGACCAATGAAGCTCTTTTAGAGTATATTTTGGTACTGTGACTTGACCCTAAATTATAGCATGACATAATACAAAGGTTTTTTATCGTATTAATTATCACAAGTCATAGTGTATTAACTTTTTATCTCATTCTAAATCATACAATACCTAAATATTTTTCCAACATTATATTACATTACAATATGAAGTGCTAATATTATATACCAAATATGCTCTTAATCACTAATTTTGTTTACAAATCACGTTGTTATCTATTCTAAGATATATATATTTAAAAAAAAAAAATTACTGGGTGGAAACTGGAAAAGTTCTAAACCACCGGTTTCAACCCAAAAAAAAAAAAAAAAAAAGTTTTTTTCATTGTATTAAAAAAAAAAAAAAGTTCCTAAGGTTAAGGGTGTATCAAACGGGTCCACCAAATAACATGGAGAAAACAACCTAACAAGTCACCCTTTTTATTTTAGTTAAAAAATTTTCACTATTTTTCCCTTCTTTAGTTTTTTAAGTTTGTTGAATTTCATCATTTTTTTTGTAAAATAACATCTACTCTAGTAAAGATATCTCATAATCTTACAGATGTCTTGGAAGCAACACCAACGCCAATGTTGCTCACGGCTCCGATCGCTAGAATGCTCTATAAGAATATTTTGGATAATCTACTAGAAATTGTTTTTCAACAAATATCACAAGGCATCTTCAGATCTGATCGTCAGCACGTATCAATGGAATATTCTAATAGAGTGTTTTTCATAATCTTTAAGTATATTTTTTTGTTTCAACACATATGGCATAATATCTCAAACTCCTGTTGTAGACATCGATCACGGGAGAGTATTCTAATAGAATTCTTTTTATAATCTATTAAAATAGTTTTTGTTTTCAGCATAGATGGTCAGACATTTCGGGTGCAACCGGTCACCAGAGCATTAAGGTGGAATTTTGGCAAATTATAAAAAAATATTATACCGTAATATCTGGAGACTATAGCCGAAGATGTCCGACCATCTATAATAGGAAACAAAGTGTTCTGATAGATTATTTAAAAAATTCTACCATAATATTCAGATAACCGGTGTCAGCGACTAGTGGCGGAGACATCCGAGCATTTATAATGAAAAATAAATATCATAGTAAATTTTCAAAAATATTTTAATAACCGAAGGCGACGAACAGAGCTGGTGACCAACACCGTAGTTGGTCATTGATGGATCTGATGACATCTAATAAAATGTATGTTTTGTCACTATTTTTTTTATCGGTAAAAAAAATTTGAACAAAATATATTATGTTGACTTTTGACCAGTAATATTGAGTGACAAATCAGTTGTAGTGTACAAAATAGTTTCAAGTTGGGAAAGAATGTCCTTTGCGACAATTTAAAAATTAGAAAGAAAAAAAAAAAGAATTAAGATGTCAAAAAAACAAAAAACAAAAAAACAAAAGAAAACGAAAAAGGAACGAAAGCGTTCTATTGCTTTGTATGTGTTTATCATGATCAACTTTTTTTTCCCCCTTTTAAGAACAACCATCCTCAAATATTAAAAAAAGTAATTTAAAAAAAAAAGCATACAAATATAATGGAGAATTTACCAACTACGACTTTAAAGTTGTCCCCATTTGTAAAAATAAAACAAAATTAGGTTGAACTATCTATCTTTTGCACTGCGCCGTAAAATAAATTTTTTGACAATTAACTCATCCAAATTCTTCAATCAGTGTTTCCTTGCGATTTTGTAGTCTTCAAGAAGGCTTTTTGGTGTTTAATGTAGAGAAAGAAAAAAGATAACAAATTAATAGTACTGTAAAATTGACAATTGAAGTATTTGAGGTTGGGCATTAAATCACTCTATTTTATAAGTTGAATTTTTAAGATGCAAATTAAATCTGCCCAAAAATGCTAAAATGAGTAGCCTATCCATTCAGTTCAAGAATAGTAACTAGAGGAGATACAATCTTGAAAGTTGAGCTGGTAATATGTGTCCTGACAATAATATTACTTGAAAATGAGACAAATTTCACATGTTAGGATTGGGGGGAAAAATTATAGATCATATTTAGGTTGACATAAAATTGACATGAAAATAAATGGATTAATTTTGAGTTGAACATGACTACCAGAACACGTCCTGAAATTTTTTTTTTTTTTTTGAGGTATATGTCTATGTTGACATAAAATTGACATGAAAACAATGGGTTAATTTCAGGTTGGAAATGACTAACCCAAACATGTCCTGTAATTTTATTTTTTTTTTGAGGTATAACTTTTATATGACTTTGTTACGAAGTTTTGATCATATATATGTTACTTATTCTCATGTTCTTGTACTATTTTTTTTTTGTCAATATAATCTTCCTATATGCTTAATTTTCATGGATGTTATCATATGTAGGTTGTGAGATTTTAGTTTTTTATAAGGTGTAAAGAAACAAAAAAAAAAAAATGTTGTTATTTTCATGTCAATCACAGATTCACAGATCAGTTTTATGACACAAGTCATTTTTAAGTCATGTTGTGTTAACTAGTCAAGTGGTTGTTTTGTATTGATGTTACAATATTTAAAGGTTCTCGTGTCATGGGCATGTTTGTATTGAGTCCAAATTAAAGTACAAACGACCAAAACAACGATATGTAACATGACACAACATCAATTGAGTCACTAAGAGTAAATAGATCATTTATTAATAAAGATACAGTATATTCTAGTTGTTTTAGGATCTGTTTCTTTTTTTGTTTTTTATTTTATTTTATTGAGTCACTATACATAATAAATTAAATTTTCAAAATGAAAGCTCAATCCAACATTTTATGTTAGAAGATCAAAAAAGAAAATGCTATAGAACAAATTGCCTTTATTTCACTCTCTAGTGTTTATTTCAAATTGTGGCTAGGTGGATGCACGTTACATGTCGTTTTGGTCAAGGGAGTTGATTTCTGGGAGTTGACTGACTTAGTCATGGTTTGTCGTTTTGAAGAAGAAGCTAGGAAGCCTGGGCCTCAATTGATTTGTTCGAATCCCATTTAATTCAAAATAAAGAGATCCGATGTCGTTTTTCTGGTATGGAGCTTTAAATGAATCAGTGTGACTGTCGTTTTATAAGAAGATTTAGGTAATGTTTTTCTTGTCGTTTTAGGCCGAATTACATGTAGTTAGCAAACACATAAAAGAGAGAGAGTGAGAGAGAGATAATATGATATATGGTTTTTTTAGGATATAGAAAGAAGAAATTAGTGTGGGGGGTTTTTTTTCCCCTAAGGAAATAACCATTTCAAAATTAGTTGAAACGTTACATTTAGAGTATCTCCAATATAATATTAAATTATTTTGTCAATAACAAATTTTACTATATACATTAGTAAAGTGCTCTCCAATAAAGTGTTATTTTTTGTTAAATTTGCCATTTATTAAATTATGTGGCAAATTTGTCATAAGAGCCATTGCCAAATTTAATGTTTAATTCTTATTAGTTGTTGTCTTAAAATTTTTTTATAATTTAATACAAATTTTTCATTTTTTAGTTTTTTTAAATACCGAAAGTTCACTTTTCCAGATTCTAAAACATTAGAAATGACATGTAATATTGGCGTAGACAAAAGCATTGAACCTGGTTACATCTATGAAGTCATTCCTACAAAAATTAACTCTCAACAAGCAAGGTGCTATTTTTCTATTTACTAATTAATTAAAAAGATTTAAAAAAAAAGGGTGCTATTTTAGTTGTTATTTATCATTATTATATTTCTTGCTTGGAAAACTGGCTTTTATTTAGCAAGCAAAAGGCCCCCCACAAAGGAGGCTGTCCCTTGGACACAACATAATTAAATAATTATAAATAAATAAATAAATAAAAAGAGAAACCAGAAAACTTTGAAGAGTAAGGCCAAACACACAAACTATGAGCACTTGTATTACATGTCCTTAATTGGGATCCAGTGAAAGAATTTAGAAACATCAAAAGACAAAAAAGAGTTTCTAAAATCCAAAAAGAACCCGAGTCTAAAGCATCAAAATACACCAGGTGGAGCATCAAGAATTCATTTGAGGAGATGAATAGGTGATTCAAAATTTGCAAATTTCCCAACAAGACTGCTCTAGAAAACGGACATTGAATGAAAACGTGCAGCACTGATTCCCCATCGGCCGGGCATAAAGGATATCGAGTATCTAACTCAGGCCAAATTGCCGAAAGCCGAGCTCTAGATGGCAACACATCATTCCCGAGCAGCCATAGAAAAAGTTTAAGGCAGTCATGCCTTTGAATTTGCAAAATAACAGCCCTTAACCGAGAAATTGCCATTCCTCGAGAAAAGTCCATCAAGAAAAAGGAGAAGGCAGAGTATGAATAGCCAAAATCTAATCAGCAAACTTAGTAGTAAACAACAAGTCAAGTTTCTCACCATCCTAAGTTCAGTTTTCCTGCAGAAAGAGATCTATTTGTTGTTGATTGCATGAGCTTTCTTCCCAAAGAAGAGCGCCGTACATTGCAAGAAATCATGTCTCACAGTAAAAATTTGACATTAAGTTCACAACGATCAATATATCTTTCACAAGTAACAAATTTTCTAATTAATGAATTCCCTAAAGCAGATTTGATAAATCACACTCAATTTTAGTAAGAAGTTCAGTTATAACATAAACGCTTCTATAACATGAACATGGAAATAGTCCGGAAACTAACTAGGGGTAACGATTTGGAATACGACTAGAAGTACTCGCCCTGAGCAGCTGACATACTCGACACGAAATTGACTTAAAATACTAGCTTTTGAATCTCTCATAGGCTAGTGAAAACAGTATTCGCCTATGCGCTCACCGATAGAGTTGCTCAGAGGCTGTGCATCAAATGCAATTTCATGGATTGGCTGTCCATATTTGATGGCAAAGATGTTTTGCACCTTGAATTTTGATGGACAGTAATGCTTTTTTTTTTTTTTTTTTTTTGCTGCTGCACCTTTTTTCAGAGATGCATAACTGATTATGTTATGGACTGCTTCTTTTTCTGGTCACAGAACTCATGTCTACTGTCATGGAATTGATTGTGTTGCAATCCCGAGTCTCCGTTGATACATGTACGTCTGTTGGCTTCTACTAATTCTTTTCAGTATTCTAGTAATTTATCTTATATACACACACAGAACACACTCTGTCTTTTAAATTGCTCTTTGTAGTAAATTATCTTAACAACCTTTTTACTTTCGTTTTCAAAAACTTTAATTTTCTGTGGACTTTTTTATGTCATAGAATTTGAAACAAGTACTTTGCTTCATATAATCTGTAATTGTGTTTTGTTGCTTCATGTGCCGCAAAACCAATACTCACTAAAGAAGTACCTAAGTAGTACAAAGATTCTTTAAAACAGTGGAATGGATAGGAATACAAAAGGAAAAAAAAAATAAAAAGATAAATAATTAACAGTGTCATTAATAGAATGTTACAGTGAACAAAATCCTTCTGAAAGTAAAAAAAGGAAGAATAAAAGAAACAACCTAGCTAAATCACGGGATGGATAAACCACAAGATCTAATCCTCTAGAAAAAGGATGCCTCGTTAAAAACCTTGCAAGGAGAAAACCCCAAAGCTATAAAGGGAAAAAGTTCAAGCAAGGAAAAAAGAGTGCATGATCTTGAGCCGAAGCTTCCCTTATTTTACAGTCATCAACTTCAAAATATTGCTATAAGAAAAAGTGATGAAACTACTGTTGTTGCTGAAAATCTTCTTGCTCTGTGTCTTCTTCAGCTTGAACATTTGTATTAGTAGCCTGACTCGATCGAACGACTTGATCATACCACTGCAACTGAAGGGCTTGATCATACCAATGCGACTGGACGTATTCATCATCCCAAAGCGACTGGATTTATTCATCACACCATTGCGACAGAATAATGTTTGGATCAGAACCTTGCAACTGAAGGTTTGGATCAGAACCTTGCAGCTGGATGTTTGGATCAGAACCTTGCAGCTGAATGTTTGGATCACAACCTTGTGACTGAATGTTTGGATCGTAACCTTGCAGCTGAATGTTTGGATCGTAACCTTGCGACGGAATGTTTGGATCATAACCTTGCAACTGAATGCTTGGATCGCAACCTTGCAGCTGAATGTTTGGATCGTAACCTTGCGATCGAATGTTTGGATCGTTACCCTTGCGACTGAATGTTTGGATCATAACCCTGCGGCAAAATGTTATGATAATCTTGCAACGGCTGACTATCATGACAACCTTCTTGCTGATTATGTTGTTGTGGAAGACAACCAAGGTAGCTCTGTGGTACTAGTGGCTCCTGGTCTTGATGAAGATGATTAGCAGCGTAATTTGGTTCCGTGTGCAGCTCCTTGTTTTGTGGAGGCTTCTCCGGCGGTGCGCTAATTTGTAGCACTTGTTTACTGCTTTTGTTATACAGCTTGCATAAAACATACCCCTCCGTCTGTAAAATAACAATAAAATTTAAAAAACAAAATATTACTATTAAAACTACTTGTTTTGCACACTATGTATGAAAAAGCAGTATTGAACATGTATGCAAGTAAATACCTTCTTCGAGTTAGATGGAATAGTATACTCATGCATGAGCCAATAAGTCTTTGTTTCTTCTCAGTTTTGTGGTAAACTAACATCATCTTGTCACCAATTTTACGACCGTTGCCACCTCTTATAGGTATCTTGGAAGTACTAGCCCTCCTAATACCGCCAGGAGCTTCACGATTAGGACGACTGCCATTAGCATAGTTGAGCTTTGTTCTGGTAAAGAAATACATCTCCTTTTCCCTTCTTGCTCCATATAGCTCTGTTTATTAACAAAAGAAGTATATTATTATTAAGACTCGTTCTTTGATTCATATTGCTAATGAAAAAGTAGATAACACATATAACAACCTCCGCCACTATTTGACTAACGGATTAGACCACTCTAAAGAAACAAGATGCCATATATATATCCGCCCAAAAAAAAAAAAGGAAGAAAGAAAAAGGAAAAGGAAATATAATTGAACAGACAGAAGTAGTAAACAAAGACAAGCATAGGGAAAATTTTGAAGAAATAATAAGAGAGTGAGACGTACGTTCAAGTTCCTGAGGAGAGTACTTGTAGAGATCAACTTCTTTGACTATGTCGGCAGGTAGATTCTGGTCCAACCCTTTCTTCACCAAGTAGTCAGTTATGAGCTCCTCGTCAGACGGTAGAAACCGATACCCTATCGGAAACTCGATCGGATTGAACCCTCCGTTGTCACCGGAGGGTATTACACTCCCATGCACAGGCACAGCAGTAGCAGCTGCTTCTTGGTTGGGCTCCATTGAAGTCAAAAACAAAAAGATGAAAATCAAGAAGGGCTTGTCGGTGGTGTAGGTTGTGGAGAAAGAAAAGAGAAAACAAGATTAATGGAATGAAGAACGTTAGGGTGCGGGGTTCTTTTTTATATCGGTTTTATTATTTAGTCCTGTTATGATTTCGATTCACCGTTGCCAAAATTTGTTTATCACGAATTTTGTGGAATTGCATGGTAATTAGGATTCTAATTCTTAAATGGAGTTAAAGATTTAAAATCAAGTAATCCTATTAATGCATGGGAATCACTCCTACTTAAATTTGCATTTTAAAAATTTTCTCTCTTATCTTAGAATATGAGATTGATCAAATCTTTTCTGGAATCGGGTGCCGGCAAAAAAAAAGAAAAATAAAAATAAACATTACAATTGTCCTTTAGTCACAAATATTTTTTTTTTTTTACATTATTAAAAAGTAATATTATCATTATGTTTTGAACATGAAACATGCATTTGGTGTATGTTGGAGTTGAAAATTTTGGATCAGAGTTGTTTGACTTTTTAAAAATAGTTAAAATTTCTTTTAACTTCTAAAAAAAAATAAAAATAAGTTGTGCTTTTTTTTTTTTTTTAAAGTTAAAATTGTTGCTCCAAACAACCCATAAAAACTCCTTGACTCCTTCCCTCTCATTAGTTAGCACCGCGATGGTTTTTTAGTCACAATAATTATCCTTTTGAGTTTCAATACCATAATAATTACATTCTGATCTATTCCAAGATTTTTTTTTTTTACCAGGTGGAAAAGTTCTAAACACGTTTTTTTAAAGGAAAATTATTATTCAAATTAAAATTAAATTCAAACATCAATATTAAAGATAAATAATCCTATTATACAATAGACATAATTCTCGACTAAAATCGATTATATCAGTAAAATCTAATGAAACTCAGTGAGGAGGACATAAGGCAAGACCTGACAACGAGAAAATTCATTGAATTCCTCGAAAATCCTATAATCGAGCATATCCAAATCTCTTTTTGAAAAAAAAAAAAAAACTTTTACAATCAGTGATATATTCCAATTGATATATCGAGAGATATTCACTTGCAACATGAAGACTGTGACAAACTCCGCATAGCCATAATACTAATGGAACCCATAGATATATACTGTTAAAAAATAACTCAAGTAGAACACACACACAAAAACAAATCGGAGGTGATGAAAACTGCCTCATTTATTACAAAATTAATACTTAAACAGAAAAACAAAGTATGAATATAAAATATCGCCCATAAAATTCTCGACTCCACGTGGAACAACCATTCCGCCGCATGCCACAACCTAGTGGAAATCAATCGGCTCAATTGGAGGTAAGAGATTGCACATCAACCATCGGATCACCAAGGCCTCGCCATCGCCGAGTTAAATCTGGTCAATCCTCGCCAAGATCACCAAACTGCTGATCACCTTTGCCGGCCACGGTGATGGCAGAAACAGCAGAAATCTCACACAAAGGGAAACTGTAGTTTATAGAAATTTGAGAGAAAAATGAGAGAGAGAAAAGACCCTTGAAACAACCGGTTTCAAATAAATGGTAATGAAAAGAAAAAGAGTGCTTCTTTTCCGCTATGGATATTTTTTCACTCTTATTTCCTTTTACTTTGTTGACGTGATTTTTTTTAATTTTTTAATTTTTTTAATTTTAATTATTTCTTAATAAAATCTAATAAGATACAACTTTGAACTCTAAAAGATATCACCAAAACTAACATTGATCACCAACAATGTCGATCATAGATGGCGATTTAATTATTTTATCTTTTGTACTAATATCGTACTTCGTTATAGGCATATCCTAAATATAATATCACACTTGATTTGGCTCCATAAAAAAGGTGTATATATGTTGAAACATATCCCCACCCCAAGTTTTAATTTTAAGTGCTTTAACTTAGTTATTATTATTTTTTTAAATCACGCTTCTTTCTTTTTTTTTTTTCCCATAATGTTGCTCACTAAAATTTTTATTCTTTAACTTGCTCTTTAAAGTCAATTTTTTTCTCAAATTTTTTTAATCATGTGTTTTGGGAAATAATTGAAGGAAAAAATTTCATTTCAGTTAAGTTGTGCATTTGACTTATTGGAATTAAAAAGTATAAAAATTTATAATGTGTTCGGAAAAAATATGACGGGATGCTTATTCAAGAGTGCAGACAACAACTTTACTTAATCTACCCCGTAGGGCCACGTGTGATCGCACTTTTGAGGGATTCAATAGACTCTAAATGATTCGTTTTAAATCTGAAATCACAATTGGTTTTCAACTTATTAGAATATTGTACTTCGTCCAATTTCAATTCAATTTAAAAAAAAAAAAAAAAAAAAAAGCAAACAATAAGTTCTTACTTTATATTTGTTTCAAATATTTTATAAGCATTCATCGTATTTTATGATTGTCGACTATTAGAAGATTGTTAAATCTTTTTTTTTTTTAGTTGAGATTTTACTCTTGTTAAATGAAAACAATAGGTAGCATAAAATGGAAAGAATGAAGAAAGAAATTAATAAAGAAATACGTAGTCTTTCTTGGTTGAGAAAAACTTTTTTTTTTTTATGAGAAAAGTTTTTCTTCCAATAGGCTTGTTGTTTATGTTACATTTCTAGATAAAATTAAAATTAAGACCAAAGCGGGGTAGAAGGATTAAGTTAGGTATTATGAATATAATATCTAAAACAAACAGATTTTATGAATTTTTATTGAGTATAAATTAAGTGTAAATATTTATAAAGTAGTGCAAATAGAACCACTATATATGCAGTGGCGAAGCCACATTGGACTCAGGGGGCAGCTGCCCCTGGCCTAATTGGCTTCTTTGTTTTTAATTAAGTTATTAATTTGCCCCCTGAAATTTTAAAGTTACAAGAATTACTTAGATTTTTTAAACATATTTCAATTATGTCCAAAAATTTGACTTATGAATATATATTGTTTTACATTTAAAATCCCAAATAAACAAAAAGTCAATTATATTACTATTTAAATTCATGTATTGGACTTTTTGAAGTTGGTTAAATTAGATTACAAAGTTTACATAATGAAAAAAAAAAATATGAAGTCGAATATTTTTTTTAATTTAAAATTTAGTTTGAATAACGCCCCCTAAAAAAAAAAAAAAAACTTCTGGTCATGTGCCTATCTAGTTAAACCCATCTTTCTTATGAGATGGTTTTTAGTAAATACTGATATTACAAACTATTTTTCTTCCCAAAATACACCCTTAGTTAGGGTTCACATATTTACCAACAGGCACCCGGCCATAATAGGGCGGGTTTTAAGGGTTTCGAATGGGTATGGTGGGCAAATATCATCTGTATAGATTTTAAAGATGCAACAATGAAGAAAGGTAATTAAGTGTAAGCATAAATAATAACAAAAGTTAAGCCAAAATAATTAAAAATTCAAGTAGAACTTTTAACATTTCTGAGTTAGAAATTGTTTTGAAGAAATATAATTACATCTGTACTCGATTATTTTGCTTAATATAAATAACTAAATATTAATCATTAAAAATTAATCAAATAGGCAGTTTGAAACAATTATTATGATCGATATTTTTCATTTAGAAAAATAGTTGTTAATTAACAATTAACCATAGTTGATAGTAATTGATTGTGGTTTTCAGTGAAAAATACATATTATTATTATTCAATTATTAATTAATCATAGTCTATTAACGATTGACTGATTAAATCATTAACCAAAAAAAAAAAAAAGGCTTGGTGGCCTATTTTAGTCACCTAATATAAGAGGTAGCTAAACATTTTTTATTTAACAAAATGGTTTTTTATCAATTTTTTAGATTTGGTTAATCAGTGATATAATGTGTTGTGGTATCACGACTAAATTAACTATATTCTATGGCAAATCACTGATTGATCATTTAAGAAAATTGATTAACCGTTTCAGAAAAATTATGTTTTAACTAATTTTTAAAACTCCGGCTATTTGTTAAAAACAATTAAAAATAACCTATGTAACTACAAATCCCTAAAAACAGTTATTTTGTTAATTTCACCAAGTTTATTAAAAAATTTCTAGAACAGATTTATCACATTTTCAATATTAATTTACATATGGATCTCTCATTATAACGTGCAAGTAATTTTTCACAATATTTATGACAAAAATATGCTCTCCCTTTATTTTATTATGCATACATTATAATAAGTTTTGTCAGTATAAAATAAAATAAAAAAACGTATACACTAAAAACCAGTCTCATTAAGTTAAGAAAGTTTATGAAACTCTATCATATTTTACCAATAGCACAAATTAACTTCCTAATATCTTAAGCAAAAAATTTGACCGCTCAAATTTGCAAATAAGAAAGAAACAAATAGCATTTTTCTCCATAAATAATTGTAAATTAAAAAAAAAAAAAAAAAAAAAGAAGGCATTTTCAAGAAAATTTTTTAAGAGGGAGAAAAAAAATTATAGTTTTCAAAAAATAATTAAAATAAATAATATATTTTTAAAATATTTGAATTAAATAACAGTAAATAACAAATATATAAAGTAAATTTTATTTATATGTTGTAAATTTGTTATTTATTTAACAAATTTTTTTTTACCTGATAAATTTTATATTTACTTTAAATATTTCAATTACATGATTCAAATGCGACCCTGGCCCTCTATTCTGGCTTTCAATCACTTGCTTGGCTCAGTCTCCAACATGAACCACCACTCCACTGTCGTCTCTATGTTGAGAGAGATGGCGGGTTGTGCTTGTTTTCGACCCGATGTCTATACGATGAATATTGTTATCAAAAGTTTATGTTGTTTGAAGAAGGTGGATTTAGGATTCTCTGTTTTGGGAACTATGATTAAAACGGGTCATAAGCACGATGCTTGTACGATGAATACGCTACTCGATGGGCTTTGCAAGGAAGGCGCAATGGCCATGGCGTCGGAGTTGTTTCGGGAAATAGTAGAGAAGGGACACCCGTGTAATGATGTCACTTATGTGACTATGATTAATGGGTTTTGTAATGCTGGAGAAACTTGGAAGGCGCTCGAGCTGCTTAAGCGAATGTGTCAAGATAAGGGGTTTAAACCCACTGTAGAGTGTATTAGTCCGATCTTGAAAAGCCTTTATAAGAAAGGTTGTATAGATGAGGCCTTGATCTTGTTTCGAGATATGATTAACCTTGGTGTTGTGCCGAATGTTGTCGCTTTTACATATTTGATTCACGGGTTAAGCAGATTGGGTTGGTCAGATGATGCCAAAAGATTGCTGCTTGAAATGTTTGATTATGAAGTTCAGCCTAATGTACGTATCTATACATCGGTAATTCATTCTCCAGGAGAAATTTCAGGAAGCGGTTCCACTATTTGAAATGATGGTTAGAAAAGATATACAGCCTGATGTTTTGATCTTTAACTCTCTTATTTCTACTTTGTGCAAGTGTGGTCTATGGAAAGAAGCAACAATGTTTCTGGAAAACATGATCAAGTACGGAGTCTCTCCGAATATTGCTACATTCAATAGTATCCTGGACGATCAGTGCAAGGAAGGGAGAACCGTGGAGGCGCTTTATCTTGCGGAAGCAGTGGTTGAGAAAGGTTTATTTCCCGATGTTATCACCAACAGTTCTTTGCATAATGGATTGTGCCATTCAAGTAAATTGGAGGAAGCTAAGGGATTGTTTGATTATATGCTGACTGCAAATATGTTTCCCAATATTGTAAATCTGAACATAGTTTTGAATGCTCTGTGCAGCGAAGGATTGATGGAGAAAGCTCAACAGTTGTTTGCGTTAATGATTGAACATAGAAAAGAGATTAACACAATTACATACAACACCTTGATCAAGGGATACTGTTGTCTAGGTGAAGTCGACAAAGCAGAAGACATGTTTGATCAGATGATAGTGACGGGTGTCCTTCCTGATACCATCTCCCATTACACGTTGTTATGGTTATACAAAGGTCAAAAGAATAGATCTCGCTCTCATGCTTCTCAAGGACATGATCCGGAAAGGATTGCAGCCGAATGATGTAACACGTGATGTTTTGAAAAGTATTAATGCTTATAGGTTTGAGGCCTCCTTTCAAGGACTCTCAATGAGGTGAGATCAAGAGCAGCTTATAACGCTATGTTATTCTATATTTTATTTAGTAAGTGTTACGCTTAGAATTTGAAGGATATTAGAATGTACAATAAGGAAGTTTGACCTGCTTTTTTGTGCCAAAGCTTTACAGTGCTTAGACAGTACTCGTTTGATGAAATAAGTATCAAATTAGGCATAAAAGCAACATTGTCACGTATCCAAGCAGGAGTTTTATTGTATATGCATGTACATGTACTTTTCGCTTGAGTAAGAGGATATTTCTATATTATGGTCTTTTATGGATTCTCATGTTGTTGGTCTGTTTTTCTTATTGCAGTATTTTTGGTGGATAAGTATTGTGTGTCGCTTAATGAATTCCGTTTCCTGTCTTTTGGTAATTATACATATCTATCTACACACACAGAACGCACACACACACACTGTGTTTTCAAACTGCTCTTTCCTTATAGTTATAGAGATTGGCGAATTCTGACTATGCTTAATCTTAGTCTGAACACTTTACTATCATCTATTTACCAACGGTTGACTGATGATTCATTGGCAGTGGAAAGTGTCAGAGCTATTTTTATCCCACAATCTGTGTCATAGCCTTTTCAGGCACATCACCAGACCTACAACAAACCTGAAGTAAAACAGCAATTAAGTGACGGCTCTATTAGGGCTTCTAGCTTCACCATGCCAACGGAGAGTCAGGTCTCCTTTTTGCCACCATTTTTTCCATATCAATTTTTGCCTGTTACTTGATCTCAATTCTTCTAAATTCCATCGAATTTCAGGTTCAGTTGTATGCCACTGGGCACTTACATAGCATTACAAGGATCTTCTCGGCTTGTAGGTATCCTTCTGTGCACGATTTTCCCATATCAAAATTTTCTTGTGGCTTGAACTCAATACTTTTTAGTTCATCCAAGTTTTCTGGTTCACCCCTATGCCATTGGAAATTGACTTGTTTCTGTCAATTCCAGTGTTGAACTCGTCCGTAGGAGATGTCATGCAAAGATGCATAAGCTTTTTTTTTTTTAAATTTATTTCGAAATGGGTGCATAGTTTTATAGTGTTTGAAAGGAGTATGTTGTTTTACTTGATCTGTAGTTTTTTTTTTAATTTTAATTTTCACTTAAGAAGTATGCGAGCTGTACGAGGGAGTGGAATTTAAAGTGACTGCAGATTCTTTAAAATAGTGGAATGGATAGGTGTAGAAAGGATAAAAATAAATAAATAAATAACTGTGTCATTAATGATTAAAAGTTACATAGAACAAAATGCTTCAAAGTATAACAAGAAAGAATAAAAGAAACATGCTAGCTAAATCATGGGATGGATTAACCACAAGATCTAATCTTTTATGAAAAGGACGCCTCGTTAAAACCTTGCAAGGAGAAAACCCCAAAGCTACAAGGGGAAAAAAGTCCAAGCAAGGAAAAAGAGTGCATGATCTTGAGCCGAAGCTTCCCGTACATTGCAGTCATCATCTTCCAAATGTTGCTATCTAAAAAAGTGAGAAAACCACTGCTGTTGTTCAAAATCTTCTTGCTCTACGCCTTCTTCTGCACGAACATTTGTATTAGCGACCAGACTCAATCGCTGCTGCTCCTGATTTTGATTTTGATTTTGTTGATCAGGTACATATTCCAATGGTGTCACATCAATTCCCATTTGAGCATACTCATCGATTGTGAATAATTCATTGGCAGATTGTGAGTCCAGGTATTGATAACCTTCCAATGGCTGATTATTTTGAAAACCTTGCAGCTGAAGGTTTTGAGAACCTTGCAGTAGCTGATTGTTTTCATAACCAAGATTTTGCTGCGGAAGATAATCAGGGTAAATCTCTGATATTTGTGACTCCTGGTTTTCCTGAAGAAGATAAGCAGCGTGATTTGGTTGCGGGTGCAGCTCCTTGTTTTGACGAGGCTCCTCCTGCTGTGTGCGAATTTGGAGCACC
This sequence comes from Ficus erecta, assembly GCA_008635985.1. Taxonomy (NCBI): domain Eukaryota; kingdom Viridiplantae; phylum Streptophyta; class Magnoliopsida; order Rosales; family Moraceae; genus Ficus; species Ficus erecta. The sequence goes on from BKCH01000162.1 coordinate 255,358, forward strand.
TGTTTACTGCTTTTGTTGTAGACCTTGCATAAAACATACCCCTCTGTCTGTAAAATAAACAATAAAAAAAATTCATTACTATTTAAATTACTGGTTTTGCCACACTATGTATGATTAAAGCAGTATTGAACATGTATGCAAGTAAATACCTTCTTCGAATTAGATGGAATAGTATACTCATGCATGAGCCAATCGGTCTTTGTTTTCTTCTCGCTTTTGTGGTAAACTAACATCATCTTGTCCCCAATTTACGTCCGTTGCTACCTATTATAGGTATCTTGGAAGTACTAGCCCTCCAAGTACCACTAGGAGCTTCACGATTAGGACGACTTCCATTAGCATACTTGGGCTTTGTTCTGGGTAAAGAAATACATCTCCTTTTCCCTTCGTGCTCCATATAGCTCTGTTTATTAACAAAAGAAGTATATTATTACGACTCGTCCTTTGATTCATATTGCTAATGAAAAGAAAAAGTAGATAACACTTGTAACGACTTATGCCACTATTTTACTAACGGATTAGACCACTCTAAATAATAAGATTCCATATATATCCACCCCCGCCCCCCAAAAAAAAAGAAAAGAAAAAAAGAAAGGAAAAGGAAAAGGAAATATAACCGAACAGAACAGTAGTAGTAAACGAAGACAAGCGTAGGGAAATTTTATAAAGAAATAATAAAAGATAGAGAGTGAGACGTACGTTCAAGTTCTTGAGGAGAATACTTGTAGAGGTCAACTTCTTTGACTATGTCGGCAGGTAGATTCTGGTCCAACACTTTCCTCACCAAGTAGTCAGTTATGAGCTCTTCGTCAGACGGGAGAGAAACCGATACCCTATCGGAATCTCGATCGGATTGAAACCCTCCATTGTCACCGGAGGGTATTACACTCCCATGCACTGGCACAGCAGTAGCAACTGCTTCTTGGTCCGGCTCCATTGAAGTAAAAAAAACAAAAATATGAAAATCAAGAAGGCTTCTTGGCGGGGTCCGTTGTGGTAAAAGAAAAGAGAGAGCAGGATGAAAAAGTTTGGAGAACGTTAGGGGTCATTATATATAGGTGTATTGATATAGTCCTATTACGATTTAGATTCACCATTACCAAATCTTGTGGATGTTTATCACAAATTTTGTGGAATTGCATGCTAATTAGGATTCTAATTCCTAAAAGGAGTTAAAGATTTAAAATCTAATTAGTTCTATGGGAATTACTCCTACTCGGTTTAAGTTTGTGAGGGAGACACCTGCTTTTTTAAAGAACGCGTTCAAATTTAAATTTAAATTTTTGCTTCTCTTATCTTAAAAAATGGATTTAATCCAAATCTATTTTGAAGTCGTATAATGGGAGTTGACAGAGCACCCAAAAAAAAAATTTAATAAAAAAAGATTACATTGTTTTTTTTATCACAAATTTTTTTTATTTATATATATTAGAAAAGAAATGATACTAATCCTCACATTTTGAAGTGAAAACTACCATGACACCTTCCCGCTAGTCTAGCTAGACCAATGAAGCTCTTTTAGAGTATATTTTGGTACTGTAACTTGACCCTAAAATCCGACCCACCCCTGTCTCAAAACCCGCCACAAGACCACAAAACCAGCCTTTGGCCCTTGGCCTCAATCTCGAAACTTGACCCTAATTATGGTTCCGAAACCCGATCCAAACCTCGATTCTCGTCCCAAAACCTGACTCCAACACCGAAAACCTGACCCTAACCCCCCCGTCTCAGAATCTAACCAACCCGACCCCGTTTCCGAAATCCGGATACCGACCCCAGTCTCCAACCCGACCCCAATTGCTGTCCTGAAACCCAACCTCACTCTTGCCCGAAACCCAACCTCAATACTTATCCTTAAACCTATTATATTATATTTATAAATATAATATTTTAAATTAAATTATAGCATGACATAATACAAAGGTTTTTGTCGTATTAATTATCACAAGTCATAGTGTATTAACTTTTTATCTCATTCTAAATCATACAATACCTAAATATTTTTCCAACATTATATTACATTACAGTATGAAGTGCTAATATTATATACCAAATATGCTCTTAATCACTAATTTTGTTTACAAATCACGTTGTTATCTATTCTAAGATATATATATATATATATTTTTAAAAATTACTGGGTGGAAACTGGAAAAGTTCTAAACCACCGGTTTCAACCCAAAAAAAAAAAAAAAAGAAGTTTTTTCATTGTATTAAAAAAAAAAAAAAAGTTTTCAAGGTTAAGGGTGTATCAAACGGGTCCACCAAATAACATGGAGAAAACTACCTAACAAGTCACCCTTTTTTATTTTAGTTAAAAAACTTTCACTATTTTTCCCTTCTTTAGTTTTTTAAGTTTGTTGAATTTCATCATTTTTTTGTAAAATAACATCTACTCTAGTAAGATATCTCATAATCTTACAGATGTCTTGGAAGCAACACCAACGCCAATGTTGCTCACGGCTCCGATCGCTAGAATGCTCTATAAGAATATTTTGGATGATCTACTAGAAATTGTTTTTCAACAAATATCACAAGGCATCTTCAGATCTGATCGTCAGGCACGTATCAATGGGAATATTCTAATAGAGTGTTTTTCATAATCTTTAAGTATATTTTTTTTGTTTCAACATAGATGGCATAATATCTCAAACTCCTGTTGAAGACACCGATCACGGGAGAGTATTCTAATAGAATTCTCTTTATAATCTATTAAAATAGTTTTTGTTTTCAGGCATAGATGGTCAGACATTTCGGGTGCAAACCGGTCACCAGAGCATTAAGGTGGAATTTTGGCAAATTAAAAAAAAATATTATACCGTAATATCTGGAGACTATAGCCGAAGATGTCCGACCATCTATAATAGGAAACAAAGTGTTCTGATAGATTATTTAAAAAATTCTACCATAATATTCAGATAGCCGATGTCAGCGACTAGTGGCGGAGACATCCGAGCATTTATAATGAAAAATAAATATCATAGTAAATTTTCAAAAATATTTTAATAGCCGGAGGCGACGAACAGAGCTGGTGACCAACACCGTAGTTGGTCATTGATGGATCTGATGACATCTAATAAAATGTATGTTTTGTCACTATTTTTTTTATCGTAAAAAAAATTTGAACAAAATATATTATGTTGACTTTTGACCAGTAATATTGAGTGACCAAATCAGTTGAAGTGTACAAAATAGTATCAAGTTGGGAAAGAATGTCCTTTGCGACAATTTAAAAATTAGAAAGAAAAAAAAAAGAATTAAGTTGTCAAAAAAAAACAAAAACAAAAACAAAAACAAAAGAAAAAGAAAAGGAACGAAAGCGTTCTATTGCTTTGTATGTGTTTATCATGATCAACTTTTTTTTCCCCCTTTTAAGAACAACCGTCCTCAAATATTAAAAAAAGTAATTAAAAAAAAAAAAGGATACAAATATAATGGAGAATTTACCAACTACGACTTTAAAGTTGTCGCCATTTGTTAAAATAAAACAAAATTAGGTTGAACTATCTATCTTTGCACGGCGACGTAAAATAATTTTTTTGACAATTAACTCATCCAAATTCTTCAATCAGTGTTTCCTTGCGATTTTGTAGTCTTCAAGAAGGCTTCTTGGTGTTTAATGTAGAGAAAGAAAAAAAGATAACAAATTAATAGTACTCTAAAATTGACAATTGAAGTATTTGAGGTTGGGCATTAAAATCACTCTATTTTATAAGTTGAATTTTTAAGATGAATATTAAATCTGCCCAAAAATGCTAAAATGAGTAGCCTATCCATTCAGTTCAAGAATAGTAATAGAGGAGATACAATCTTGAAAAGTTGAGCTGGTAATATGTGTCATGACAATAATATTACTTGAAAATGAGACAAATTTCACAGGTTAGGATTGGAGGGGGAAAATTATAGATCATATTTAGGTTGACATAAAATTGACATGAAAATAAATGGATTAATTTCGAGTTGAACATGACTAACCTGAACACGTCCTGTATGTTTTTTATGAGGTATATGTCTATGTTGACATAAAATTGACATGAAAACAATGGGTTAATTTCAGGTTGGAAATGACTACTCCAAACACGTTCTGTAAATTTTTTTTTTTTTTGAGGTATAACTTTTATATGACTTTGTTATGAACTTTTGATCATATATATGTTACTTATTCTCATAATCTTGGACTTTTTTTTGTTTTTGTTTTGTTTTGTCAATATAATCTTCCTATATGCTTAATTTTCATGGATGTTATCATATTTTGTAGGTCGTGAGATTTTAGTTTTTTAAGGTGTAAAGAAAAAAAAAGTTCGTTATTTTCATGTCAATTTCATGTTATTACAGATTCACAGATCAATTTTATATGACACAAGTCATTTTTAAGTCATGTTGTGTTAACTAATCAAGTGGTTATTTTGTATCCATGTTCCAATATTTATAGGTTCTCGTGTCATGGGCATGTTTGTATTGAGTCCAAATTAAAGTACAAACGATCAAAACAACGATATGTAATGTGACACACAATACAAATTGAGTCACTAAGAGTAAGAGTAAAGATCATTTATTAATAAAGGTACTATATATTCTAGTTGTTTTAGGATTTGAGTCACCGGAGGGTATTACACTCCCATGCACAGGCACAGCAGTAGCAGCTGCTTCTTGGTTGGGCTCCATTGAAGTCAAAAACAAAAAATGAAAATCAAGAAGGCTTGTCGGTGGTGTAGGTTCTGGAGAAAGAAAAGAGAAAACAAGATTAATGGAATGGAGAACGTTAGGGTGAGGGGTCTTTTTTTATCGGTTTTATTTTTTAGTCCTGTTAGGATTTCGATTCACCATTGCCAAAATTTGTTTATCACGAATTTTGTGGAATTGCATGGTAATTAGGATTCTAATTCGTAAATGGAGTTAAAGATTTAAAATTAGGTAATCCTATTAATGCATGGAAATCACTCCTACTCAAACTTGCGTTTTAAAATTTTTCTTCTTATCTTAGAAAATGAGATTGATCAAATCTTTTCTGAAATCGGGAGCCGGCAAAAAAAGAAAAATAAAAAATAAACATTACAATTGTTTTTTAGTCACAATTTTTTTTTTTACATAATTAAAAAGTAATATTATCATTAAGTTTTGAACATGAAGCATGCATTTGGTGTATAGGTTTGGAGTTGAAAATTTTGAATCAGAGTTTTTATTGACTTCTAAATATATATATATATATATATATATATATGAGTTGTGTATTTTTAGTTGAAATTGTTGCTCCAAACACCCCAGAAAAACTCTATGACTCGTTCCCTCTCACAAGCTAGACCCGCTAAGGTTTTTTAGTCACAATAATTATCCTTTTTATTTTCACTATCATAATAATTACATTCTATTCTATTCCAAGATCTTTTTTTTTTTTTTACTAGGTGGAAAAGTTCTGTACAATCATTTTTTTTATAGGAAAATTATCATTCAAATTAAAATTGAGTACATATACCAGTACTAAAGATGAAATAACCCTGTAATATAAGAGATATAATTCTTGACTAAGATTAATTACATCAGTAAAATCTGAGTAAGCTTGGTGAGAAGGACATAAGCCAAGACCTAGTGACTAGAAAATTCATCGAATTCCTTAACGATCCTATAATCGAGCATGTACAAAGCTATTTTTGAAAAAAAAAAAAAAACATTTACAGTTGATGAATATTCTAATTTATCGAGAGATAGTCACTTATAGCATAGATACTGCGACAAACTCCGTATGGCCCTAATACAAACGGAACCCATAGATATATACCGCTAAACAAACAACTCAAGCAAAACACAAATAAAAACAAACCGGTGTGGGAACTACCTCATTTATTACAAAATTAATACTAAAAGAAAAACAAAGCATGAATATAAAATAATACTGCCTGCAAAATTCTCGCTCCATGGGAAACAACCATTCCGCCGCACCCCACAATTTAGAGGAAATCAATCGGCTCGATTAGAGGTAAGAGATTGTGTACCAACCATCAGATCACTAAGGTTTCGCTGAATCCCAAATCATTGAAAACTCACTAGGTTAAATTTGGTTGAGAAACTCCCAATTAAGACCCCTCCGACTCCATGCTCACCGAGATCACCAAACTGCTGATCACCTTCGTCAACTATGATGATGGTGATAACAGCAAAAATCTCACACAAAGGGAAACCGTAGTTTATAGAAACTTGAGAGAGAAAAGGGAGAGAAAAGACTCTTGAAACAACCGGTTTCAAATAAATAGTAATTAGAAGAAAAAGAGTGCTCCTTTTCCGCTATGGAAAATTTGTTCACTCTTATATCCTTTTTACTTTGTTGACGTTTTTTTTTATTTTTTTATTTTAATTGTTTCGTAATAAAATCTAATAAGATAAAACTTTTAACTCTAAAAGATATTGTCAAAACTAACAATGATCACCGACAGCAGACGGCGATTTAATTTTTTTGTCTTTTGTACTAATATCATACTTCGTTATAGGCATATCCTAAATACAATACCACACTTGACTTGACTTTATAAAAAAGGTGTATATATGTTGAATTATATCCCCACCCCAAGTTTTAATTTTAAGTGCTTTAACTTAGTTACTTTTTTTTTTTTTTTAATCACGCTTTCTTTCTTTTTTCCATAGTGTTGCTCACTAGAATTTTTATTCTTTTAACTTGCTCTTTAAAGTCTTTTTTTTTTTTCAATTTCTTAAGCATGTGTTTTGGGAAATAATTAAAGGAAAATTTTCATTTGAGTTAAGTTGTGCATTTAACTGATAATATGTTCGGAAAACTTATAATATGTTCGGAAAACAAAAATATCAATAAAATCTTGTTTTGTTCGTTTCGAACTTATATGTAATTTAAAAAATAATAATTTCATTTGAACTTATATATTTAAAGTTAAAGTTATGAAGTTTTAAAGTTTAAGTTTTTAACTTAAAATTCATTAGTTACTTTATCAAACTCTTCAGTAAGTGAAACATTGATCTTTAATTTGTTTTAGAAATATCAATTATGCACTCAAAACGTTAACAATTGATGATAAAATCCATTACAAACGTCTATTCTTAACCGAATAAATAAGAAAGAATTTCAGAAAGAGTAATAAAATCAGAACTTACTAAAATTGAAAATAGCCCTACTTAATTATGTTTTATCATTATTATAATTTAATAAATTATGTTAAAAACCCAACCGTAATCAACGCCATGGGCTTAATGTTGTTCATGCGAGCGGAAAGTCTCACTTGTTTACTTTTGGGATCTTCGAGATTGGTAATTGTTGTATTTTATTATGCGTATTGCCTTTTGTGGTTCTTTGTTCTGCTTTCGAGATCTTTAATATTCGTATCTTCAACAATGAAAATCCTGTATACAAAGATTTTTATTTTATTTTTATTTTTTGCTAAAAGATTTTTTTTTTTGGTTGGTTATTCTATGACCTATTTTGTTGACTGCTGATGGTACGACAATGATTATTTTAACTAGAATTGTAACCCTGTATTAGTTTTGATTTTGTTCAAAATTCTTGCATGTCATCAAAGTATTTTCTGTTGGTTATTGCTGGTTGTGATTTTGTGGTGTAAATATGATTATTTAGATACATGATCATATATTAATTTTTATTTTGCTTAAAATTTTTGCATGGATTGATCTTTCAATCTCTAGGTATATTTGGAGTCTAATATTTCTGCTTTAAATCAGCTAGCTACACTTTCTTAAGCCTGTGATTGACGTTCTTAAGCAAATGTGAATTTGAAATAATTTTTTCTCTTTCTTAGTTTTAAATAAGTTTAGAGATGAGATTTTAACCACAGTTATATACTCTATTTTTATAAGCATTCATCGTATTTTATGATTGTCGAATATTAGAAGATAAATCTTATGTTTTTTTTTTTGGTCAGTTGAGATTTGCTCTTGTTAAATGAAAACAATAGTTAGCATAAAAAAAGAAAGAAAGAAATTAATAAAGAAATACATAATCTTTCTTGGTTGAGAAAAACTTTTTTTTTTCATGAGAAAAGTTTTTCCAATAGGCTTGTTGTTTATGTTACATTTCTAGATAAAATTAAAATTAAAACTAAAGCAAGGTAGAAGGATTAAATTAGGTATTATGAATATAATATCTAAAAACCTGATTTTATGAATTAAGTGTAAATATTTACAAAGTAGTGCAAATATAGCCACTATATATGCAATGGCGAAGCGGGCCAGCCGGCAGCTGCCCCCTAGCCCAATTAGCTTCTTTGTTTTTAATTAAGTTCCTAATTTGTCCTCTGAAATTTCAAAGTTACAAAAGTTACTTAGATTTTTTTTAAATATTTCAATTAGGTCCCAAAATTTGACTTATGAATATATATTGTTTTATATTTAAAACCCCAAATAAATAAAAAGTCAATTATACTACTATTTAAATTTATATATTAGACTTTTTGAAGTTGGTTAAATTAGATTACGAAGTTTATATAATAAAAAAAGAATAATATAAAGCCAGATATTTTTTTAATTTAAAATTTAGTTTGAGTAACACCCCCTTAAAAAAAATTATGACTCTGTCACTATATGTGAATATCTAGTTAAACCCATCTTTTCTCATGATATGGTTTTTAATAAATAGTAATATTACACACTATTTTTCTTCCCAAAATACACCCTTAGTTAGGGTTCACATATTTACCAACCGGCACCCGGCCATAATAGGGCGGGTTTTAAGGGTTTCAAATGGGTATGTGTGTGGGTATGAGGGGCTAATATCATTTGTATAGACTTTAAAGATGCAACAATGAAGAAAGGTAATTATGTGAGCACAAATAATAACAAAAATTAAGCTAAAATAATTAAAAATTCAAGTAGAACTTTTGAAGAAATATTATTACATCTGTACTCAATTATTTTGCTCAATATAAATAACTTCATATTAATCATTAAAAATTAAGTAAATAGGCAGTTTGAAACAATTATTAAAGTAAATGGTCGATATTTTTTTATCAGTAATTAACCATAGTCGATAGTAATTGATCATTGTTTTCGGTGAAAAATAATATTATTTAATTATTAATTAATCATAGTCTATCAATGATTAACTGATTAAATCATTAACAAAACAAGAAAATTACGTTGGGTGACCTTTTTTAGTCAACTAATCTAAGAGGTAGCCAAACATTTTTTTATTTAACAAAATGGTTTTTTATTAAATTTTCAGATTTGATCAATCAGTGATATAATGTGTTGTGGTATCACGACTAAATTAAAATATATTATATGGTGGATCACCGATTGACTATTTAAAAAAATTGATTAATCATTTCAGAAAAATGACCTTTTAACTAAATTTTAAAAACTTCGACTATTTATTAAAGAACTTCTTAAAAAAACTTATTTAATTATAAATCCCTAAAACACAGTTATTTTGTTAATTTCACCCAAATTTTTTCGTTTATTAAAAAATTTCTAGAACAGATTTATCACATTTTCAATATTCATTTACATATGCATCTCTCATTATAATGTGCAAGTAAATTTTCACAATATTTATGACTAAAATATGCTCTCCCTATATTTTATTATGCAGATATTAGAATAAATTTGTCAGTCTAAATAATATAAAACGTAAACACTAAAACCCAATCTCATAAAGTTAAGAAGTTTATGAATCTCTATCATATTTTACCAATAGCACAAATTTAACTACCTAATATCTTAAACAAAAATATGACCGCTCAAATTTGAAAATAAGAATAAATAAATAGCCTTTTTTTCCAATGAATAATTGTAAATTAAAAAAAAAAAAAAAAAGAAGAAGGCTTTTTTAGAGGACTTTTAAGAGGAAGAAATAAATTATAATTTTCAGAAAAAATTACAATAAAACCTTATTTTAAAAATATTTGAAGTAAATATCAATAAATAATAAACATACACAAAATTTTATTAATGTGCTGTAAATTTGTTATTTATTCAACGAATTTTTTTTTGCCTAGTAAATTTGTTTTTACTTTAAATATTTTCAAAATCTTGCTATTTAATTTAAGCGAGAATGAGCCAAATGGCATAATGGAAGATTCATTTAAGAAAATAGCCTATTTTGAAAATTTAGAAAATTAGAGCATATTTAAGTTCTAATTTTTAAAATACCGGTTTTGCCCTTCCACCATCTTCTCCGATCTCCTCGGATCTATGTCGTCACAGGCGCCGGTGAACGACCTCCCCAGATCTCGCTAGTCGTCTCTTCTTCGTCAAACCATAGATTGCCGATCGTAGCGACTCCAGGACGAAGATTGGAGACTCGCGAACTCACAAAATCAACACCACTGGCAAGATTAGTCGCGCGACCCTCGTCAGGGAAGCAGCACCATTGACGACGAATCAGCGCGATGGCTCTCGCCATGTTGGTGACAGACTCGCGAGGACAGAGTGCATCTTGGAGTACTGCAAGGAGCTCGCTTCCTCGTGAGCTCGTCACTATCGCGACCTTCAGCGATGGCGGCAGCAGTTGTAACGACGGCAGCAGTGGCAAGATGTTACATTCCCTCGAGTCTTGTCTCGTGATTTCTCGGTCGTCGGCTTTGGGTCTGGTGCTTCGAGTGGCATCGGTTGTCAGCTTCGAGTAGCGTCTCGCAATTTCTTGATTGATTCTTCGTCTTCTCCGGCGACTATTACTATCGCGAAGTCCCGGAAGACGTCGCAATCGCGAACTCCAGCTGCGATCTCGGAACACGGATCGAGTAGGCAATGGTGGCGATCTCAGGAGATGAGTCGAGTATGAGATGGCGGCAGCTCACGAAGCTTCGTGATTTCCGGCGATATGATGATGTTGGCGGCGGCGGCGGCGGTGGCAATTTGGAATTAGGGTTAGGTTTGATTAAATTTGGATTTAATTTGGA